>CAJNJA010086853.1:0-20264 GCA_905231915.1 Symbiodinium necroappetens
TGCCCTGGTTCTGGGTTTTTCCTGTTGCCACGTGCTAGCAGGAGAAACTGTCTGGAAGCACTTTGCCCTGGTTCTGGGTTTTTCCTGTTCGTGGAGAAACTGTCTGGAAGTATTTTGCCCTGTGCGCGGTGCGCGCCAGTGCGCGGCATTGCGAGTAGTGGGTTTTTCCTGTTGCGACGTGCTAACAAGAGAAACTGTCTGGAAGCATGTTGCCCTGGTTCTGGGTTTTTCCTGTTGTGACGTGCTAACAGGAGAAACTGTCTGGAAGTATTTTCCTCTGTGCGCGGCACTGCCAGTTGTGGGCTTTTCCTGTTGCGACGTGCTCTTCAATTTTGATCATGTTTGGGTCCTGCTGGGCCCCGTCCTAATTGTAATGCTTCGTAACAGCTAGTTAGCTAGTCAGATACCTAACAGATGTGATTTGACCGGTGTTGGGCTTTGAGACTCTCGATTTCTTCCAAGAAGATCGAGTGGCTCATGCCGCTGTTACCACTTTCAAACCGTCCAGACTTGCTGTTAACTGTTAAAACCAGAGGCCACCGTTGTGTGAGCTATTCCACGAGCGAGTGGCGTGTACACTTTAGTAAAAGCTTAACAAAACCGGCAGTCCCCGAGTGCCAAACGGAGTACACTGAGACTGCTGAGCAACTGCTTTATCGCAAGATCATCATGTAGGAACCGTTTGTGCATGCCATTTGCCAGCTGCCGCCCGTGCCATGTTCGACATGTTTGTCGGAAGCCTTGCTGAGTGCATCTTTTCAGCAACGATGACTGAACTCCACTTGCAGTGGTTGTGAGGCGCAGTGGCAGGACGCTTCAGTTTCTTGCTTTCTCTGCGCATGCAGAGCTGGTGGGTCAGCTGTTTTTTTGTTCCCAAAAACATCTCGGATGTTGGGTTCTCGTTCAGGTTCTTACCGCGAGGAGCGTGTTCGCGGAGCGCGTGCGACCGGAGACGAGCGTTCGCGGAGCGCGTGCGGGGCGCGTGATGGTCCTCGACCACCTGCCGTACCGCCTTCGGTCAGTTTCGGTCTTGCCGGTTTGGTTTTGCGAGGAAAACATTCTTTCCAACATTGACAATCTCACCACCGAAAACCTCGTTGCCTTCGCGAGGCTGCCTGCGCCAAGCAACCTGTGAACGTAAAAGTGTGATTGCATTCTATTTGGGGAAATGCGGATTTCTAAGGCCAGACATGCGGGCTTTGAGATAACAGCCTGATCCCAAAAATAGAATTACAAAACCATAGTCCAGAATCCATGCCCACACCATTCCTGCATCAAAGCAAAAACGGCAAAACCCGGTTGTTTTGCGAGAGAAACAATTTCTCCAACATCGAGAATCTCAGCAAAGGTATCTTCGAAAATCCCGTTGCCTTTGCGATGTTGCCTGTACCAAACAACCTGTGGACCAAAAGCGCAACTTGGCCAGGGAAATAACACACGTGTTGTCAACGCAAACACGTGCATCTAGCTGCTAGCTACATCCCGAACTCCGACGTCGACACGACCGGCCTGGCGTGCTTCACAAGCTGTCGCAACCGCGTTGCACAGGGCAGCATCCGGCTCCGGTCCGCATTGGAAGCATTCTCGCATCAGTCCTTCAAGACAAGGTAAAATAGGCTCAGGCATGCACAGGCTGAGCAAGGGCGCCCTCAAGCAATTCCAAACACTCTGTCCAAGCGCGTGCTGCCATTCAGCAGCCTGGCCTGGGTGACAGCCCGCACGGCTGAAGAGCTGCTCCGCTGTTGCTACAGAAGCCGACTTGGCTTCAAGACGTGTCAGGCGCTATGTGGTTCGTGACCCTGTACGTCGGGCCTGAACATATCTGAACGTTCAGGACATACATCGTCAGTGTCGTAAGATTCGTAAGATGTCGTAAGTCACAGAAGCGCTTGATCCTAGAACAATGGCACACATGCGTCAAATTCTGGGCTTGCAGTGATTTATTCCCTGGCTCTGAGTTGGCAACATCATCCTCAGCTTGGGGCCTACCATCGCTTCCGGTTAGGGAGCTTCGATCTAGTCAATCGGCCGGGTCGTCAACCTAGGTAGCCCCTTGATTGGCAACAGCAGCCTCATCATCTTCATCTGTGAGATCAAAAATGTGGTACCTGTGCTGCGACCTGAGCTAATGTAGGTCAATGTGGGATGTCAACATCCCCATCCCCATCCTCAAGTGTTGCAGTCCCAGTGGAGTCTCCGGGCTCGACAGGCAAAGCACCCTCCGGAAGCATGGTCTCGTCTTTCGGCTCACGCTTGGGCTTTTTGGTCCCTGGGGTATCTCCGACGAGGCTTGGTTTGCGCACACTGGGTTCATGGGGCAAAGTTACCGAGCTCTTTTCAAGAGCCTGGGTATGCCTACCTGCAGGTGGCAAAGCAGTGGTATTTGTCGGAGTGGCCATGCGGAGTGGGCGAAGCTTGACGGGCGGCTTTAAAGCCCTCGATGGTGCTCATTCCCCGCTCCGGCTAGCTCATGCATGGCCTGCACGGGCACGGGTCAAAGTCTTTTTCACGTGGACCTCGTTAGCAGTGCAGTCGCGGCTTCCGGGAACCTGTTCAGAAACCAAGAGCGTTTCAGTGTGCGAAAACCATAGACGCAACTTTTCGATACGGAAGTTGCTGTCTTGCGCATTTATACTTTTCGTGGCGTGGCTAGGACAAAATCGTGAACATGGCAGATGAAGATATGTGCTCGAACCGACGCATGGACTGCGGTCATGTGTGCTCGTACCTACGGCGGCCAGGGGATGCACGCTGGCTCTCGCAGCAAAGGCTAAGGCCGATCCAAGCTCCGTCTCGTTGAGATGCGATCAATGGCCAACTGAGGCACACATGGGCCAAGGCCCAACGCACGTGTTCTGGCGAAAACTGCTGACTTCCTTTGCATGCTCGTCCTAAGCGGTGCGCTGCAGGCCGGCGCAGTTACCGGACTAACGTCGGAAGGACAATTAGACGGCGAGGCTTCTCAACATTATGGTGGTTAGGGGCTGCTTTAAGCTGAGGGACGAAGGCCAGCGACCGCTGCGGACAATGTTGTCGCATCCTGGAGCGCCCAGCTCGTGCCGGCACACATATAACAAGCCCGTTTGCGAGCCGGGCACTGATCCACCATACCAACGAATTGCCACGGCTATTTGTCTCGTGCAAAGGGCGCAAGCCAGGATACTATTCACTGCTGTCGCACTTGCTATCCAAGCGGTCCGGGGCTGCACGAAGATTTGCCAAGCAGCGCAACAAGCTCAGGCCCTGGAAAGGAAAGTTTGGGAATGGAGCGACACAGTTACTGGGCTGTTGCATGGGCTATGCCTTTGCTGGCCGTTTCACTTTTTTGTCACCCTCGAGACAGTGCATCTAATGTCTAATGTTGTACGCACTTGCCAGTTTCACAAGGCCTGAGCCCAGCGTGTACGGCAGGCTTCCAATCCAGCGGTGAAGGCCACCTCCGGCGCACATGCTGCAGAAATCTGCTGTGCATGCGCTGCGCGCCTCATGTGCAGGATGCTCAACACCTCGAAAAGGTGACACCTCGCAGCCATTACAAGCTCCGTGGAACTCTGGCCCACGCCGCACGCAAAGGCATCTACCATCCATGAACTTACTACGTTACAACAGCTTACGTCGACTGCATAGTCATACCCCAGGTTTTAGATTTGGCACCAAGCTACCACAGCAAGCTTCAAGACAGCAACATGAACTACCACATCCTGCCACTAGCTCTTGCATCGCCCTGAATCGGGAACCACTCAATCGATTTTGGCATCCTGCCCGACCACTTCAATATTAAATGCCCATGTTCTACTGGCCCTGCTACGTCCAAGTGATCCCCTCAGGTTTTGTATAGGGTCTACCCAGGGGCCGCATGTTAGACCCAAAACCCTGGGTCCAATATCCACGGGAGGTCTGTGTTCGGCCCTTTTTGCGGCTCGGCACTGGTTCGGTGAGTTTTCCTTCTCCTTCCCGTTCTGGCTCCCTTGTGCATGCTACGCAATTATATTCCTTGTCCGGCTTGGCTCCCTCCTCTGTCCTGGTTTTCGGCTCTGTTTTGGTCTCTATCCGTTTCGCTCGAATCCTGAATCTCTCCGGTCCGTTTGATCTATCGAGTCAATATCGGTTTCGGATCGGTACCCGCTGATTCAGTGTCCGCGTGTGATTTGCCGTTCTGGTGCCAAGGCTTTTCTCCATCGTTCAACACGTTCAATTTCTTGTCGATGCGATTCCGGGCTGAGCTGGGTTTGTGTTGGGACGCTTTGCTTTGCTTGGCATGCCTCATCTCGGGTTGTCGCCTGACGCTTCTGGATTCGTTTTGTTTCGGCTCTGCTTCGGTTTCACTCGCCTCACATCTCCTACGGTCCTACGAGGCTCTTGGAAACCATGTCGCTCACGAGGCCGTCGCTCAACTCACACCTCATACGAGGACCTTCACATGCTCCTGGGTTTCGTTGCCGGGAAACCTCTGGTAAAGCCGACATGGTTTCGATTAACACCGGTTTCTGTGGAACGATTTTTCACGAGAAGACGAGAAGGCACTGCGGAGCACACAACTCACATTGATTTCGGTGCTGGTTGACCTGTAATTCAATCTGGTGATATGCTAGACCGTGAATAGTACGAACGTAAAACCAATTTCTGTCAAGCGACTTTCACGAGAGGGCACCGCAAGGCACAAAACTCCCATCGATTTCAGTGCTGGTTGACCTGTATAATTTCAATCTGGTGATACGCTACACCGTGCATAGTACGAGCCGGATGCCATGCGCTTAAAGCCAATATCTGTCGAACGACTTTCACGAGAAGGCACCGCAAGGCACAAAGCCCACATCCATTTCGGTGCATAATTCCGTCTGGTCATATGCTAAAGCAGCGAACAGTACGAACCGGGAGCTATGCGCTTAAAACCAGTTTCTGTCAAGCGTTTTTCGCGGGAGTCCGGCGTCCGCCTGGCGGTGAGGGTCTAACATGCCGAAGCGCGGATTTCAGACTCTGCGCTCTCGGGACCCTGGGTCCTGGACGCTAGACCCTCCATAGTACATGAGGGGATTCCAAGCGTCAAGAATTGGCATCCTGCGGTTGCAACTTCTCGGGCTCAACATGACTTCGTTCGGCGCTAGCGAGCTGCATGCGTCAGTGACCGTTAGTGCATTTAGTGCAGACGGACAGCAGGCCTCAGCTCTTCAAAAGCAAAGAAGAATTCAACCAAGGCACTAAGAGACGAAGAAGGCGCTGCCACTCGCCCGCTTTTTTGCAGGTGAGGGCCACGTAATTCCTTATCCAGATCAGGCTCTAAGCCCTGGACAGCATTTTTGTTGGCAGACATGAGCAAACCGTGCTGTGCTCATGGTACTGAGTTAGGGAAGCAGACAGGAACTCCCAAGCATCCGCTGCCATTGCAAATGCATTTTTTGTTTTTCGGTGTCCTGTCTCTTGGAGGCCGTGGCAAGCTGTGGCGAAACTAGTGGGACCGTTTTCAGATTGCGTCCACGCGGACTCTCTCGATCGAGGCTCGGCACGAACAACCGCGAATGACCCACGCCTCAAGAGTGCTTGGTGTACACGTGCCGGCACCCAGCATATTCTTATGCTTTCGCTCGGACACCAGTCACGCACTGTGACTTGTCTTTACCGCTGCCTCGCCAACATCGCATCCCGGCTTCAGCTTCCAAGGTCTGGTTCTAGATTCTCGCACCCGCATTCTGGCAAAGGATCAAATCAACTGACAACATGTGGAGCGATGTTAGAACCACCTCCGGACGGCATAAAAGCTTCACATTCACTTGCAGCACGCCTCTAAAGGTTAGGGCGAGTGGCAGCCCATGATCGTAGATCTCCACCGCACTTCGCTGCATGCTTTGAACCTGAGTTCTTGGGATCACCTACTCAAACTTGCCCCACGGTCCTTTTGTGGCTTTGGCTGTCCTTTCTTTGTCATGCTCTCTTCTCAGGGGCACAAGATTCATACAGCCGGAAATGCCTGCACACCGGGTGCTCCAGTGCGATCTTGGCCCGTGGACTTGCAGAACTTCTTAGCGTTAAGTGATTGGACTGCTCCCCATTCCTCTCCCATCGCAGCCCGCCCATGTCCGGCCCTTTTTGGTGTCAGAGCAAGGCTGCATCAGGCTCCCCTTCTCGCGAGTGCGCGCGCTGTTTTGGAGTAGAAAGAGCTGACGCGACACGGCATGGTCCTACCGGGTCCTACCGACCTTGCTAGGAGAAACGACAACAGGAAGCAACAACCTTAGAGACAAATCATGCTAACGAGGGCCAAAGGTTTCGTTCTTCCCCACGTCCCCCCAGCTGTCTGCGCTACTGTCATCCGTTGGCTATCCGCCATCCACCCAGAGGACCCTACGCGCATAAGCCTATTGCAAAAAGGACTCATTCGGACACGTGTTACGTCAACTCTCCGGTCTCAAAGCGCCGGATGCCCCCCGCCCCCCCTCTTTCTTTCGCCAGGGTTCCGGGCTCGGGGGTTGCCCCCCTGGCCCGCGCGCTCTTGGCGCCCCCGACCGTTGTGGAGGGGCTGGAACGACGAAAGGCACAACCAAGGCAACTTTATCCAGATGAAAGACGGCATACGACATAAAGGGCAGATCTCTCTCTCGCTCCCTCCCTCCCGGGCATAGGGGTCGGTCAAGACCCCCGGGCAGCATGCCCACACATGGCGTGTAGTACGAGCATAATGCATCCGCAAGCACATGCCATATAGCATACCATAACGGAAACAAGGATGCATGTATACTCTCGAAGACAAGGTCTCCGCCCCAAGAAGGTTGCTCATCGACAAAGGTCAAGATAACATGGATGAGGTTGGAAGAGCGGGAACCTGACTGTTGGATGCACGAATTTGGTATCTCTCAGGGCGCTGGTGGTTTGCTGTATCGATAACGATCACGTTGCTCGAGATGGATAGTGGGAAAGTTTCAGTACCAAGTTAGTAGACCAACGGAACTATGCAGGGGCCCCCCTATGTTCAGAGAGAGTGCGCTAAATGTTACCAGTCATGGGGAAAGCTTGTTGCCTGCCTTTGTCCGATGAAAACAATAACACTGCAATCGAGAAGCCCTTAGAAGAATAATATGAACCGACCAAATCTGAGGCAGGTGCTTGTTCCCCCATTCAAACTGACGGAGCTGATCATGGCCCGTGACTTACATGCATAGCTACAGTTGACAGCCTTCTTCATCTGTTACTCACAAACAGTAATACTTCTCAAAGTAATACAACACGAAAGAGTAGCTTGCAAACACAACACTCCAGTTTGCACGAAAGGTGTCCTGAGCATTGACACGACCTAAAAGCTACTGCGGCCTATGGAAATCTTGCACCAACACCGCTTGGAGGTAGATAGGCTTTGAGACATCCCTCGTTGACCTTCCACAGTCACTGTGGCTCAACCTGCATCGGGAGGTGAGACCGCTGCTTGGGTGGTGCCTTTCAATCAAGGGATTGGAATGGTGGGGAGCAGCTCAGCCCCGCTTGGCCTCTCCTTGAAAATTGTCGGTGTGACGGTTTGGAAAAAAGCAAAGCAGGTTTTGCACTGGCTTCCGGTCACAACCCCAGAGGTTCTTGTAATACCTGAGGTTGTATGTCGGTGTCTCGTGGCTTGCAGCTCGAGCAAGGTTCGCGTGGGCCCCAACCAGAATCTCGAGGTGCTCGAATTCCGCTGATTTCACTTGGCTTTCCCTCTCGTTTTCCTACTTCTGCATGCCTGTCTGTGTGTTTTCCTCACCCTCGGTCGCCCGACGATGCTGCGTCTGCAAACCCAACCGTTTTGCTCGGTGTTGCGCTGGCCCGACTGGACATTTCGCACCATAAGATTATATAGAAGCACATACACGAGGCATGCACGACCCGCCAAGCCTTCACAATTAGAGACAGCATTTTCGCAGGCTGGTTGCCATGGCCAGTGCTGTCTCCCAGCGAACGGCGCGCTCCTCAAGCTTGCTGCTACAGTCGACGGGCTTCTTCAGATACCAGCTACCACTCGCAACACACGCCTGCCTTCGATGCTTCAGGGAGCAGAAGAAGCACGTCTTATGTCGTGATGCCTCGTAGCCAAGCGTCCAAAGCACCGAGAGCCGCACAGTACATGATGCTGTCGGCTTCGACTTCCTTCTCAAACGGACACTGGGACCCTCGCCCAGTATGGGCATCATGGAAGGCTTTTCCCAATCCCCAGACTTGAATTCTGTCCTGATCTGTGATGCTCGCGAGAGCGGAAATGGCAGCTTCCCATTGGCTCTGACGTGCCCTGCTGGCAATGACTTTCCTAAGCTCCGCTTCAATAAAGGAAGGTTGGAGACTCAGGCCCAAAAGGGAATAAACAAGAATGTCTTGCACATCTGTGGCTCGTACTCAGTACTCTCTGCAGCGGGAAGGTTGCAGTAGTTCTGGCATGTGCTACAGCATTGCACGTTCTGTCGCAACACATCCTGGCGTCGTGCTGTGCCGGAGAACAGCCCGAGATCGCCCATCGGGAACAAACCTTGGGCTCATCATGGCCCATCTGAACTTGTGTCACTTTGCTCCTTCGCCCAAACATCAGTGCCTGAGGCCTGAGATAAGGTCCCGACGAATCCAGTGGCGCGGGGGACATGCAAACTCATCACGCCAGAGAGCTACCCACAGGCAACAGATGCTGTTTTCATGATGTGGACAACAAAAATAACAAACACAACGACTAGCTGGCATGCTTGATGTAGCAGAGTAGAGGCAGCCAGTTTGCCCAGATTGGAAGTGTGACTGAAACGGACTCGACACTGCCCACTAACTGACTTCATGAGTTCTGCCATGTTTTGCCAGTGCCAGGTTTTGGTGAGAAGGCAGTTTGCAGGGCTGTCGTGGAAGGAATTGAAGATTGAGCCATTTGAGCATGCTAGAAAGATCCGATTGTCACCTGGGCTGCCCCTCCCCGAAGGCCCGAGCCGAGGAAGGTCTGGAGCACTTCCTGCACTCGATCGGACTCTACCACACGTGCTGTTCAGGAACGACGGGGCTTGTCCATGACCTGATGCTGTCACCCGGAGTGAAGCTTATTCTATTGACAGTGATTCCATTTCCATCTCTGGCATGAACTCTGCCGAGGTGACGCGCTTTTTGCCTGCTCTAGGTCTGGGCCTTTGCGGTTGGGCCTAGACCATGTCGAACCTTCGCCTTCGAACCGGATGCATCGCACGCCGGCCAGCGAAGTTGCACACGACACCAGCTCTAAATGTTCCTGTGCAGGCAGCCACAGCTTTCTGCGGGAAGTCATGCCGCTTGCGCGCAGGAGATATGATGCAAACCTCCTTGAGGTTGGGAAGGGATGGGAACCTGAGCAACGGTTGCGCATCGAACTCGTTGAGAGGTGGCTTCGCCGAACTCAAAGGACGCCATCCACCATCCAAAATATCTTCATCAGGCCAGTCCTCCGGTTCTGCACAGTTGCATACAAGGATGAACCTCAAGCTGGGCTTCGCAAGGAGCTTTTTGAGAAAGCTGCGGATTCGCTGTGAAGACCAGTGCTGGAGCACATCCTTCAGTATGTAGAGCTCTCCATCTTGAATCTCATCCACATGCGAAGAAAACTCCAAATGTTCAAAGTTGAATCCTTGACATTCCCACCGCGCGCGGTTCTCGGCGATCACGGGCAGCACCACATCATACCCCACGTAGTCTACTCCGAGATCGTGGTAGATGTACGGTGAGAACTGCCAGTCGCCGCAGCCCAGGTCGACAACACTCTTAACCTGATGCTCCTTGATGAATTTTCGTAGAAACTCTATCCTTGGTCAGTGAAAAGGCGAAAAATCTGTCTCTTAACTCCGACAGTTCTCGACAAGCACTTCCATGACAGGCCTATGCTCAGAATGCACCAAGCATCCACTTCAAACAGTGTACAGGCAAACTGCCTGCGCCTGAGCCCTTGCCCCAGGCACCCGTGGCATAGATCTGCGTAAACGTATCTTCCAGGCTTAATCCTTGGCTGCACCATGCATGCTTGCCATGAGTATGGACAATGCAACAGCTTTGGCCCGGTTTCGTCTTACCCTTCCACGCCCTTCAATGTCTCTTTGGGACTACTCTTGTATCTTCTCGGACCCGGACACTTCTTGGCAAAGTGGTGCTGGTCGTGAAATGCTGCTGTTGCGTGATAAGTGGCCGTGGTACGACAGGCCACGAACGGCATCATTCAAAGGATACTTCTGGCAAGACATGGCTGTGTCAGATGCATCACTGTCATGCCTTCCTGCACAACGCTCGTGTTAAAGTGCTCTGCTCTGCATGCAGACCTACATTAATTATGCACATACAAGCTGACATCTGTGTATGTTAGTGCACAAGAGTAGATACGCGCATGGTAACCAGAAAGTGCGTACTCTCTGAGACATGAAATCCTGCACATTGGACTTGCCGCGCAGAGTGCTTCAGGATTCTATGGGGATAGGATCATGCAAGCAGTGCGGCAGTGCGTGGAAATGCAACGAGTCGTGGCGAACACGGCGCCTCTGAAGAGTTGGAGTCGCTTAGCGACTGAAGCAACTCCCTCGGCCACACTTTGGTTTCTGCATCCTGCTTGCCACTATTCTGCATATGTACTTTCCGAAACGAAAAAGCCAGGTGCGGCACTCTGTGCTCCATATGTCTGCGGCACTCGCATTTGGAGCAATGACGTCGGTCAGCGGTGCAACCACCTGACGAAGCAAGTTTAAATACTTCGATTTCGCGGCAAGGATGTTTGGCTTGAAGCTTTAGCGTGAGTAATTGCCGGCTGTTGGCTATTGCATGGCATGTACAGAGCGATCTTGCACAATCTGATGCGGTGCCAGCCTGGCCTTTGTGTGTGCAGGCTTTCCACCTGTGTTGCCAGGGTGTGCCGAATTGCAATCATGCTGAGCTTTCTCTATGCATCCCACATAATTTGCTGGCTGCGCGGAAGGGAATCTCGGAGGCCGGAGCAGGTAATTCACCTGCTGACTATGTACACTCATCTACAGGTAGCTTGCCCTCCACCGTGCAGTCCAGTCCCACCGCCCGTAAGGAGGAGAAGAGTTACAGAAGGCGTGCATGCGTTGCATCGCAGCAGTTTGAAGACGTACCCCACAGCCCCGCATCGGGTGCGAATTTGCTCGAACAGACGGGCACTGGCCCCTCATGTCTGTAACACTGTACATCTTGGGCGCAGCATCCAGGAGGCAAAGATAGGCAAAGGTTGCTGTACACGGTACAATCTATACACTTCCAAAAGAGGCCGACTCAACCCTCAGCTTCGAGGATCCGATCGGTCACACGGTGAAGGCCCCGAGACCCAAGCGAGTCCTGCGAGGTCCTCATATGTATGACAATGAACGATAGTCGAAAACGGCAACTGCTTGTGGAAAACCCTCGGCACGTACGTGAAGCAAAGGCTCCAGGCTCAAAGCCGCGCTGACATGACGGCGGGAGTTGCACGGTGGTATATGTTGGAAATGGCCCTCCTTCACTTCGGAAGAAGACAGGACGGCGCAGGCAGATGCAACAGCAACAGAACCAGTGCCGGCAAGCAGCTCGAGCTGTGCAGTGGTTGTGTCGATTGCGCCTGGTCTCACTCAAGAGTGTCACTGGTGTTCCCAATCAGCGGCCGGCAACTTTTGCTGCTGGCTGACGCAACTTGTCGATGCCAAATAAGCCCAGACGAAAGGTCTGAAACTCTGATGACTGCGTGAACTCGTCTACCATCAACGGCCTTGGCTTGAGCTGTCCCACGACTTTGCCAGGGCATATAGAGATCAAATACGTCAATACAGGGAAGGGGACGGAGCACAAGCAAAAACAAGCTTAAGCCTTCTGATGTGGAGGCGCGCTCACGAGCAACTCTCACACTTCTGCAACAAGGAGCACTCCAGCAGCGATCTGGATGCCCAACGCGGCAAATTTGGCCTAGGCAAAGGGCTGCTATGATGCGACTGGTGTTGCTAGACTGCCAGGCGATGTGACCGGTTCTAAGATCACATGGTCGAATTCCGAGAGTCATTGCAAGAGCCTGCCAAGGTGCTCCAGACTTCATATCTGGATCCTTCGTGTAGGCGACAATGACACCGGGAGCAGCATATCCTTCTGCAGCTACGCTCTTGAAGCCTGCGAGCAAGAGAACATGCTGATGAACTGCGCCCGACTTGTCGAAGCCAAATCAAGGAAATTGACCCAGCTTGGCACCGTAACGCTTCAGCATGTTGCGCACGGCATCCTTAGCATGTCGAAATCAAACTTATTCTCACATGACAGAGCTTGACTTGTCGTCTGCCACCTTAGTACATGCTGCGGACAGGTTGCCCCTAGCTTCACCTGCTCACTCCGTGAGCGCTCAAAACCATAGGCTGCCAGCTCTTGTTGCACGTCGCCTGAAGACACTCAGCATGCATTTTGACTGGAGCTCAGGCCCGAAGGCATCACCGGCGGCTGAGTATCCAGCGAAATCTGGTGATAGCATCCGTGGGCATTGTTGTGTGATACATGTGGCCGCCATTCTCATAGGCCTGCCAGCACCGCCCGTGATACATTCTGCGACTGGAAAGCTGTCGCAGTATCGCTGGTTAATTCCACTCTCCACGTGCCAGACAGCATACGTAACGAATCCTCAAACCCTGTAGGCCTGCCTGCTTATAGCCTTGCATGGATGCCGACTGCCTCCATGACGGCGGCCCACCTTCTCAAATCCAGCGCGAAGCTTTCGCTGCTGGTGTTCTCCAAATGGTCCCGTGCCCGCCTTAGCGGTGTCTTGAAGTGCTGGGCGAGGTTCTTGGTGCGTGGTCGGTTGGAGATGAAACCTATGCCTCAAGTTGCAGTAACCTGTGACCCGCCGTTTCCTCCACACAAGCTGAGCCCCAAGATACAGCCACGCCGCCTGCTGAGAAGAACGATCCTCAGGGACAGTCCCGACATCAGGACAAGTCTTGACCTTTAAGACTTTAAGTCCCTAACCAGTAGCAGCCTTAGCACACAAACCTCTGAGCCTTGACCCTTGGCCCTTGAGCCAGCTTTGCCACCCACCTAGCTGGGTATGCGAGGCTCGGGAATGTCTGGCAAAGAGGAAGAGAAGCCCCTCCGACATATCGAATCAGCAGAAGAAGCCTACTCCAGATGTTCTCCCCGAACCCCTGACGCTCGACCACTGTTGTGAAGTGCTTGCTTGCGGCAGTGCCCCTTGCTTGGCGATGCATGCAAGATCATCGGAGATTCAAGTGTATCCTGTACCATATGCAGCATCAACATCAAGCTGCCGTGCCTCATTTCGATGGAGGGAGAGGGCGAGACAGAGAGAGTCAGAGCCAGACAAAAGTAAACAGGATCGGAAAGGGAAAGAAGCGGACACGATACAGACTCGACAGGACAGTGCAAAGGGACTAGCAAAGAATGATTCACCACGCGTACACGCCCGCAAACATGCGTCAATGCTGCGCATCTTGTCTGCATCTATTTAATTAACCATCCGAAACAAACTTACTCGCGAAAGACATCCAACGCATTTCCCAAACAAGTCAGTCACGCAGGCTCAAGACCAGTCACTTCGTTGCCACAGCACATGATCAAGCATTGGCAATTTTGCTGTTGCCTAGACCCATTCAGACAGCGTCGTGTCAATTGGCCCACATCTGCGCAAAGAAAATTACCACACCAGCAGTATCGACAACTCTGTACACAACCCGGCTGACAAACCAAGAGCAGCGCGTGATATATACAAGCACATTTTCGTAATGTCCACGCAACACGGCACTGAATCTGCTGTTGAAGTTCCCCGACGATGCCGGACCTGACCAGCCCTTCTGTGGCGCATTTATCAGCACGTCCACACCAAGCTTCTGCATGTCAACCTTACGAATTTCGTCATCCATCACGACCTAGCCTGCTGGCATACTATGCACGCCCTCCTCACCACTGCGTGCAAGGCTCCCAGATGCATCCAGATGCGATGCAGTCCTAAGCTGGCGGCACTTCCGTCCTTTCTCGCCGTCGGTCGGACGAACTCACAGAACGACTTGCAGGTGCAATCTTGCAATTGATCAGTTGAGCTGCCAGAACAAGAAATCCCCCGATGTTGTGTACCGCTTCTGATATGGCCTGTATATACTCGTCCTGATGACCACACCAACGAAACAAGCAGATGTCCCTGACTCAGATTGCAAGAGGCTAGCCAATGATGTCCACCAATAATCTGCCGCACAGCCGCTGGCAGCATGATACCAGCTGATGTCTCCACATGCGGTGCAAATACTGTGTCCGGACCTGAGTCAGCACTTCCCTTGCTATTGACCGAAAGTGAATGTTCGATGCGGCCCTGTGCTATCCTGTACTTGTGACAAACAAATATTTCGGCAAACGACGCTCCTCTTCGATGACAGAGAGTACTTCATGAAGAAGGGGCGGCGCGTACGAAGGAGAACTGCCCATTGACGCTGGGTCCACCGGCCGGGCCTTGAGCACCCTCTCCGTTGCCTCACGGACTTTAGTCACTTTAGTCTTTGCAAAACTGTGACAATGCATAACCTGCTTGCAGCCAAGATCACGGGTAAAGATCCGGCTTCAAAGATTTGTGACCATCGATATGAAAAGTATCCGTTGCGAATAACCAGGCACTTGCGCTTGGTTCCAAAATGACGGGCGACTGCCTGGCGGTGGCATCTATCGTATACCGTATAGCAGCTTGGTACATGCAGGCCCGAAACCGAAACTCAAGGCTGAAGCCTAAGCTATGTTCAAAATCCAACCGGTCTGATCCACGATTTAGCAAGTTGCGCAACGCTCTGTGCATGTGCTTGAAAATGAAGGCAGCGGACCTCCATTGCGAATGTCCCCGAGCCGGGTAGCAGAATGGCCGAGTGTGCATTGTAGACAGTCTTGAGAGTGGTGGAGACGTCTCGCATCACCTGTTTCGGCAGTGATGTAATCGCAATGTATGTGCGCGAAAGCCGCCCAGCTATCGCCAAGTGCCTGGCCTTCTGAAACTTTGTCGACATGTGGTTCAGAGCCTACAGCTCGTGGCATGCACGTGTAAGTGTCTGGCATCGGCGGGGCCATCATCGAATCATGATGAATCATGCTTTCTCGGCGCATTGACAACGCAGAAGAGGAGTTTGCATTCCGAGTGCCGCACTCGGCTGGTGTATACCACCGAAAACTCCTGCACGAAGCCAGTTGCACTGAGTGATTCGAAATATTCTTGGAGCTGTCCAGGTGCAGGATGGAGCTGTGCCAGAGAGTAAAATTTCGATGGGACATATAAAGCCGCAGGATCCACCGACCAAAGAAGTCAGAATTCTGACTTCGAGAGGAGAGCTGAGATATTTAAGTTTGGCTTCGAACCTTGTCCCTTCGCCAATTTGCCGCCCGGGCAAACTTCCACCGTGTGCGGAGAGTAACGGGAACCGCTTTAGGCAGCAACGGAAACCGACCAGGGTAACACGAACGACGTCGGAACAGAAAGTGCCATCGGAAAGCAGCAAGGCGTGGGCCGGAGGCTTTGACGCGAAGTCAGGGACCGAAAACCAGTCCTTACGGGTAGGCCTGAAGTAGATGCAACTAGATAAAGATATCAATGCATTGGGACACGCGCACACACACAAACATACACACACGACATGCGTGTGCTGATACTCGGCGAGTATACACAACCGATCTTATGCGTGTTTCTCATATGCAGCACAAGATGACAGACAGGCAGGCAGTTTCTGTTACCAAAGGCTGTCCCCAGGCTGTTACAGGGAACCACGTGGCGGCGGCCTCTTCCCATTACGAGAAATACTCACTTCCACCAAGCAGCCTCTAAACTTTCCAAATATCCTCCCAAAGCTCCATCGGGGAACTCTGCTGCGAGAAATACCCGCAACACGAACATCCAAAACTGAGGATGTTTTCCAGAACGGGCGATGAAATTTGTCTGGATGCTTTAAAAGCCGTTTCCATTGAAAAATCACCGTCAAGATTTGCAGCCGAAGTCAAACTCAGTTTTCCCCACGAAGGCTTGTTTTGCCTCCTGCATTGCTGAGCGAGTCAGTCGCTTGGCAGGGTCTCAAATGACATTCCTGTGAACTCGCATGCCTTCTGTGACTTTTCGCAACAGCCGGATTCTCAGACTTCGGAGAATCCAGAAATCGGAGGGAAACGTGACATGGATTAGTCACTAGTCACTAGTCGGAAACGCGCACGGGAAACGCGATACGAACTGCGAGGATCTAGACATGTCAATAGATACGATGTACAGATACACGTGAGACCACAGATCAGCATTTGCACGACTACTGACAGTCTGGGCGGAGTAAACCTTCCACCGCACTCTCTGGTGAGGAGAAAAAGGACGTTACTGCCCTGGACGATTGCTTCCAATGAGGTTCCGGATGGAGATGAGATTGAAATTCCTCGATCGTGTGAGCTTGGACTGGAGAATCCGCCGGCAGCGCCGCAGAGGAAGGATATGCAGCTTGAGCAGTGAGGTCTGCCATGGAAGCTTGACAGAACCGCAGCGCCTGTTGCCAAAACACTCTGACTCCCAAGCTCTCCTGCCTCGCGCCCCGAAAGCTGTTGACACATCCGTCTGCCCGGCCATCCCGGTCCTGAAGTGCATCGTGCTTGTGCTGGCCGTCCATGAGGCCTGGCGATGAGAAAAATGCAACAATGAGCCAGGACAGGTGGCCCATGGCCTGCGCGGAAGGAGCCCCGTGCAACGAAGGCTTGTGCCAAATATATAGCTTCGACGCGCAGTTGTAAGGGACAAGCAACCATTGGAAGCAGTGATAGCAGTTTCGCAATGGCATCTCGTGCCTTGTTGCCGGTCACGTGCCCACAGTGCAGATGAACTGGCCTCGCATTGGGTTCAAACAGCAGTCAATGTTGTCGCCAAATGTCGCCAATGCGCCGGCCTCGCCTCAACAAACTCAAACACTTCTCGGTCAGATTCTCCCATGCCTAGCGGAACCTGGTGGCGGGTGCAGTGGTGTGACGGTTTAAAAGCTTGAAGGTACACAGGCGCCTCGCACAAGAGCTCCGAAAGCCACTTCTGGCTGCTCTGCTCTTGACTGCCATTCGCACCTTTTTGGGGGATCTGCGCCAAAACGCGATGTCGGAAGGGATCACTACTGGGCGCCTGTGTCCTCGGCTTCGACCTGCAGCGGCTCAGACAAGGCGATGCCCATGCCATGCCCGGCTCTGCCGGCGCCTCCCATGGGGTGGAGAGCAAATAGAAAGACCTTGGGCAGGAGATCAGCGCCTACACAGCTGGACTGATGTGACTGAAGACTTATCGAGCATTGCCCATGGGCCTGACGGTGCGGTAACCAAGACACAGGAGAGCTGCAGCAATATCAGATGCTGAGCCTTGCATTCGCCGAGCGGCTTATTCATCATACCACAGCCAGAAAATGTCCGAAACATCAAAAGGCATGTTCGGACTGCGGCGGTGGTGAACATCTGGCCATGTGAGAACCTGTCAGCTAGTACTGTAATTAATCTCTGCAAGCTGCTATGTCAGGCTGCAGGTGAATCACCGATTGCAGCCAAGGTCTTGACCGCAAAGCGCTGAGCGAAGAAGTGAACCTCGGGCACTTGGAGATAAGGAAACCACGGGTGCACAACCGCTAGCTGCTAGCTCCGCTGACAAGATGTTAACCATTGGCCAAAATGCAAGCAAAACAAGTTTTAACAGCTTCAAAGCGGAGATCTGCATCTGTGCTGAACAGTACGCTTTTGCACCATCTCGGCTTAATGGCAGGACGAGCAAGTCGCAACGTTCCACAAAAAGATGTCCGGAACCGCCGTGCAACAGCTCTTGGGACGCAACGCCTCGACAACCAGCTCCTGCAATCGCTTCAACTTTCGTCGCTACTGGAAAGAAAAATAACGGCTTTATGCAGGCACGTTAAGCCGAGCTTGGGTCACCGGAACTTCGCGAGAAAGGCAGAAGCTGACCATGCCCCACCTCGAATTTCCAGCGTGCAACGTCGCAAAGATGGGACTCCCTAATGGTGTGCCACGAGACTTAGCCTCGCACAGGACTTTCCAGGACAGGGCCCACACCGAGGTTGTTGTCTCACCTTTCCGCCCAGAACTACCCGCATGCAACGTTGAAGCACGGAGGGCCTGTCAGAGTCGGACCACGTGAGTCCCTCAGTGCTGCAGTGACCTGCCATTCAGGTCTACCCAAGAGCCAAGTGATGTGGCAGAATGCCAACCGACGGTTTCTACTGTGGCCGCTGGCCGAGCCGCTCTCGACAAGCGCTTGTCGCTTCTGGTTACGAGCTGTGTGGACTGGCATCGTGGCAGAAAAGTTGTCACTTTGTCACCAGTACTGGCTTGGAGCCACCAGGCCATGCTTGGATTTCTTTTGCCTTGGATTTTGTGTGGGCTGGCATTGGTCCTGGAGATCACGGCATCACCGGCCAGAATGCCCAGAAGCACGATCGACGGCTGTTGCCACCCTGGGGGTCGGGGGAGCAAGCGGTAGCCCGGCAGCGCTTGGCGGGGTGGAGACCGCAACCTGAGTCCAAAAGTACTTCGACAAGAAGGACGACGGGGACAACACCCCAACAGTTCCAAGCAGGGGTCCAAAGGATATGTGGGATATAAACGGATGGATGATCATTCTTACACAGAAAGCAAAAAATTCGTTTCACATGTTAACATATCATTTCAGCAAGGACTAAAGAAGTCAGAGTGCAAGGACTCTACAACGTGTTAAGGGGACCGAAATTATGGCGAGTAGTAGCAGCAGTCGTCGTGGTGGTGGCAGTAGTAGTAGTAGTCGTCGTCGTCGTAGTAGCAGCAGTAGTAGTAGCAGTAGTAGTAGTAGTAGTAGTAAGAGTAGTAGTAGTAGTAGTGGTAGTAGTAGTCGTGGTGGTGGTGGTGGTGGTGGTGGTAGTCTGGTAGTAGTAGTAGTAGTAGTAGCAGCAGCAGCAGCCGCAGCAGCAGCAGCAGTAGTGGCGGCTGTAGTGAAGTAGTTGTGGTGGTGGTGGTGGCAGTGGCAGTGGTGGTGGTCGTGGTGGTAGTGGGGGTTGGGCGGAGGAGGCGGAGGAGCTGCAGCAGCAATAGTAAATCGTAAGTCGTAAGCGTTGTCGTCCCGGTAGGGGGCTAGGCCCACCGTTCATCTCACTAAGCTAATTCAGCAAGCCGCATGTGGCTAGACTCTGCCTGGAAAGTCTGGCAAGAGGCGGGGATCCTGTCCACAGCAACACCGACCACGTTGCAACGTTTTCGAAACTTGCGGCCTCATCAAGTCCACCAACGCCCGCACAGCCTGGGCACAGCGGATGAGCGCTAGATTTCGATTGAAGAGCACACCGGGCTTTATGACTGCATCTGAATGCTTCGTCATAGTCTGGATGTTGGCAAACCGGACTGTTAACAGGGTACACGGCAGAACAACCAAAAAGACTTTGCAGGGCCGGAACACCACCACCGCCAGGCAGGCTGTGGCCACGCTGCTGCTGCCGCTGCTACGGCCACAGCTACTGCTGCTGCAACAGCACCAACAACCACGTGCCAGACGTATTGGTTGCGCGCGCCAAGCCAAGAAGGAATGCTGAAAACGTCGTCCCTGCCGAGTGATTCGTGCTTGCACGACACTCCGACGGCCTGCAAAAGTTGCAACTGTTTTCCAAATTCGCAGCCCCTTCCACGCGTCGGTCTGTCAAAACAACCATTGCGCATCATGCTTCACATCGCAGTAGTGAGACGGATCGCATGCCACAAGTTATTACGGTTCCGGCATGGATGCTTTGCGTGAACGGATGGGGTCGAGGTGGACGATATTGCCGTTCCGGCATGGATGCTCTGCGTGAACGGAGGGGGTCCGGGGTGGACGTTGTTACGGCTCCGACATGGATGCTCTCTCGTGGCATGTGCGCGCTTTGAGTTTTAGCAATTGCCGACAACATTGTACCCACCGGTGAATTCGGCATGCGACCCAAAGGAAACAACGTAAATAGCGAGGGAAACGGGATGTGCCAAGTGCCGAAAACACTGCACCCGCCGGTGTATCCGGCATGCGACCCGAAGGAAACACTGTAAATACTGAGGGAAACGGGACGTATTGGCTGCGCGCAGCCAAAATACGTCTGGAGGGAATTGGAACAAGCACAAGCAGCAGCAGCAGCAGCAGCAGCAGCAGCCGCAGCAGCAGCAGCAGCAGCAGTAGTAGCAGAAGCAGCAGCAGCGGCAGCGGCACTAGCACCACCAACAAGAACAACAAGAACAACAACAACAGCAGCAGCAGCAACAACAACAACAACAACCAACAACCAACAACCAACAAACAACAACCAACA
>CAJNJA010086864.1:4241-20095 GCA_905231915.1 Symbiodinium necroappetens
TAGGGTTTGGGGTTTAGGGCCTTTGCCGTGGGTTTCTAGATCAAAACGGTTACCAGCATCCTTGGTTGCTTAAACATATTATAGAAATCACAGGGACCCTGGACAAAGTAGCTTTTGGGAGTTCAAGGTAAGGCTTATCGAGGTCCTCTTACCCACACTTTATAAAGGATCCTTCTGTTTATTTCTTTTCGGTGAGGAGGGGATGGAGGCGGNNAATCCTAAACCCTATAAACCCCAAACTCGAAACCCTAAACCCCAAACCCTGAACCCTATAGACCCTAAACCCGTATGTTAACGGCCGCCGAGGCACGAGAAGGCCCCTGAAGCCTTGGCCGTGGTCTCCGTGGTTGCAGCGCGCATCCCGCGAAGGGTTTCGGAGTTTAACCCCCAGGACTTCTTGAGTGCAGCTGGGTAGATAAGGGTTTAGGGTTTAGGGTTTAGTAGATAATGATTGTTCTCATAATCACACACTCATATATTAGCGGATGAATAGTTGTAGGACAGCACATGATTACATCAATCTGCATGTATGTACGAAAACCAGGGTCATCATAGTCGTAGTACATCGTAGTATAACTTGAATCTGTAATGCCTGCATTAGAAAGGGTTTATGCAGGAACCTGATTAAGAAACCCTGGCAGAATAACCCCAAAATATTTGGATCCGTATAAGGAGCCCTGATGAAGGCCCAAGGTTTCTAAATCAGCTTCCCATATTATCCTTGTCTGGCCATAACCCTAAACCCTAAACCCTAAACCCTAAACCCCTAAACCTAAAACCCTACACCCTAAACCCTAAACCCTAAACAAGGACTTGTCGAACTGCCTCTGGGCGGCTGCGAGCCTTCAGGAGGCTTCGCCCGGCGTGCTTGCAGCTGTGCCTGCCATGGCTCAGTGCGTACCGGGGAAAGTGGAGAACATGCCACGAGTTTGTTTTCTTGTATGTTTTGGCATTAGGGTTTGCCCTTTAGGGTTTAGCGCATCGTAGTTTAAGTTGCCTATAAGATTTTGCATCGTAGTTTAATAGAGAGAAGTGTAGTCGATACCACGGTTCTGTTTAGTGATTATGTGAGCTTATTAAACTTTGAATGAGCTCCTCAGAAAGAACCAGGTTGCCACAGCATCTGTCGAACTGTATGTGGGCAGCAGCAAACCTGCAAGAAAGCACGCCGGACGTTCTGACCTTCGTCCCCTGGGTGGCTGATCGCATACGCACGGAAGTCCACAGCATGATCCCACAAGCACTTTCGAACTGCTTGTGGGCAGCTGCGTATCTGCAACATGCAGCACCAGCAGTGCTCAGAGCGGTTCCTGCAATCGCAAGCGCCATTCCGGGAAAGGCAGATGGAATGAGTCTGCAAGAGTTGTCGAACTGCTTCTGGGCCTCTGGAAACCTCCAAGAGGCAGCTCCCGTTGCCTTAGCAGCCATCCCTGCACTTTCAGAGCGATTGCCACGGAAGCTCCTAGACAGCATGGCTTCGAAACAGCGAAGTGGTGGGCTACATGCAAATGAAACTTCGCTGCAAAGAAGGTGGCCGTCAGTCTCTTTCCCTAAGGGTCCAAAGGACCCAATAGTACTTAGGTTTCGGATAGTAGTTATATAGGATACTAATTGTATAGGACTATTATAGTACTTGGACCCATAGGGTAGTGTTTGGGTGCAAAACACCTAAACCCTATCACCCCGTGCTTCCGGATCTCAAACTGTGAGCTGCTATGCTTGTGCGGGAACCCCGTAAGGAAAAGCTGCACAGGAGGGCGACAAGGCTGCCCTGGCAGTTCGCTCACCGCGCAAGATGGCGGACATGATTCCAGCAGCTTCACTTCGTCTCTGGGTTCTTGTTAAGGAGTGTTTTTCAAATTACCATAACAAGAAAACGGGTACCATAGCAGATTATCATTTACTAATTTAATTTCGGCTTCACATCGGGGATCCCTATCATGGTAAGTTAAGCTAGGTCTTTTAACAAGAAGCCGAAACCCGAAACCATATAGCAACCCTTCTAGTAGCCCCTGTAGCAGGTGAGGTCTTTAAAAAGAAGCCTAAACCCGAAACCATATAGTATCCCGTCGAGTAACCCTTGTAGTAGATGAGCAAGAAGCCAGGATTCACCCTCCCGGCCTGTGTGAGGGTGAAGCCCTTGAGGAGGACAGTGAAGTCGAAGTGCCGTACTGTAGGAGTCTGAATAATTGGTTTGCGGTTTGTGGTTTCTGGATGCTTATCAATCTTATCCCCTCGTAGAACATACCCCCCAAAGCCCTATTCTAGTTATTAGTGCCTCTATAGTTGTCAGGAAGATCGCTTCAAGCATCAAGCGCTTCCATGACAACAGATATCGACGAGCTGCTCATAATTGGCTTTGGCGGCATGCTGCTTGGAATGATTCCGCCGAGCTGCGGATTGACCTGGGAATGCAGGTGCTTCAGCGATTCTCAATATGCAGAGCCGCTTCTTTGCCGGCAGTTGTCGTCTGCTGCAGAGACGAGGAGTTGCAGGTGGACGGACTGCTGGCTTCATCCTAGCAGATCCAAGCTGCCGGAGATTCAATTTCGAGGCCGCGGGTTCGAAGAACAGGCTGAGTCTACACCTCCCTAGGAGCCGGGATACCTAATTACATAGTGGGTTAGTGTTCCTTATAAGTATAAACCTTATATTATATTATATACATATTATTATTAGTATTATTATTATCATTATTATTATTTATTATTATTATTCTTATTATTATTATATATATACACACATACATACACACTCAATGTGCAGGTAAGCATGCCTTTAGGGTAGTTGGGTGCTTGCATTTTCCAGGAGGCGCTTGACGCGGCAGACGGATGGCTCGACTCGGAGTGCCGAGCTCGAAAAGCCACCGGGTCCTAGCTAGGGTTTGGTGTTTAGGGTTTAGGGGTTAGGGTTTAGGGTTTTAGGGTTTAGGGTGTAGGGTTTTAGGGTTTAGGGTTATTATTGCCCAAATCATAATTAATGGCAATTTCTACTTTTGAAACCTTACATATACTACATAGGTACTTAGGACCCTTTGGGAAACGCAAGCCTTCGCGCTTTGTTTTTTGAAGTCTTCATGAGCCCTCAGATCTCAGCCTTGCGAGCTAAGCCCCTACGCCCGGAACTCTTATGGTTTAGGGTTTAGGGTGTGTATCAATGTGTATGGTCTGCGACTCGAAACGCTAAGCGGCTTGCTTAAGTTCCTAAACCCGCAAAGGCCAGTTCCAAACCGTCAAGGCCAACAACCAAGTTCTTCAAAACTCTAGAACTGCGGTTGAGGGCAGTTAGTTTAGGGTTTGGGGTTTAGGGATGTTTCGGGTGGTGCACGAAACCCTTCTAAACCAAAGCCCTAGACCCTCAACCCCAAATCAACCCGTCGCGAACCTTTTTGCAACCACATGGGTAGTTCTCTAAAATAGGGTCTCTTAGGGTCCTTTTTATAAGGGTGTCGTACTATATTTGGGACTTAAAAAATGGTCCTAATTTAGAGAACTACCTACATCTTCAGACCTGACCTTCGTCATGGCGAAGGAAGAAGTGTGCAAGCGCGAATTCAGCAGAAGCTTCGGGTTTAGGGCTTGGGTGTAGGGTTTACCTAGAGGGTCATACCTCACCCCTTATGCCTAGATCTGCTATTGAAAAGTAGGTAATTGCCCTAAGAAGGGGTAGGGTATAACCCTCTAGGTAGGGTTCATGGGGGTTGATTTATCTATTTCTTTTGGGGCTCTGTTGAGTCTTTAGGGGCTTGGGGCTGAGGGGCGGTAGTGTTTTAGGGTCTAGGGATCTAGGTAATACCAGCTGCAGGAGTGTAGCTTCCTCACCCATTTCGCTTGACCCCTAATCCTCAACCCTTGAAAGCCAATGCAAACGCAACCCCTAACTACTCAACTCTAAGCCCTGGACCGCAAACCGTGAAACCAACGCCCCAAAGCCTTGAACCAACGCCAATATGGGTAGGTCTCCAAATTAGGGACCCTGTTTAGGCCCCAAATTTATTACAGCATCTTTATAAGAATGCCCTAAACCCTATACCCCTAAACCATATATATATATACATATATAGATATATATATATAGATATATGTATATATATATATATATCTATATGGTACCATAAATCCCTTATTTTTACAAGCTCTCCTGCGCCTTGTAGAGGTGGTGCCGTCGCGGTCGTGCACGATCTACGAGAAGCCGCCCACCCTGCATTGAGCCACGGTGTAGGGTTTAGGGTTTATAGGGGTTTAGGGTTTAGGGTTTAGGGTTTAGGGTTTAGTGTAGGGTTTAGGTTGGGTACTTGCCCTCACTCAGTAACAGTTGCGTAATACTCATAATATGGATATATGAGGCCCTTATATAATAGAAGCCCGATTATGGACTGTTACTGTATGGGGGCAGTACCCAAGGTTTTAGGGTTGAGCCGCACAAAGGGATCCCCTAAACTTCTAAGCCTTCAACCAACAACCAAGGATCTTGTGGTTTTTAATGCTATTCAGGAGACCCTACTTCCTGCCCCGTAGTTAAATAAGGATCTTCACTGTCACTGAAGGAGTTTACCGCAAGTGTGCAATCTTGGAATCTGAATCTCTGGGTATTTTCCCATAGAGCTGTCTCCGAAGCTTATATCAAGCTCGAATAGAGGGCTTGGCATAATTGGTAGCTTTATTCGTAACATCAGTATACACCAAAACTGGCCCTAAGCCCTGTCCGAGTTATCAAGGCTCCTACATTCAGCGCTGATTCCTCACCCTTGGACTGTAAATCCGAAGGCCCCGTTTGCAGCCCCAACCCTACAAAGCAGTAATGGGTATGGGTGTAGGTTTTCGGCTTGATAGCATGGCTCACGTCTTGCGACCTGTTAGTTTTATGATGTTCTGAGGTTTTACCGCAACTCTAACTGCAGGTTTTAGAGCCCGCCTAGAAATTCTGTTATACGAATTTCGAGATGAACCTCCTAGACACTTGAAACCACCCCTATAAGCCCTACACCTCAAACCTCTGAACCCCTGAACCCCTAAACACTAAGACCCTAAACCCTAAACTTTGCCCTAAACACTAAAACCCTATAGTCGCTGACCCTTGAGGGGCACAAACGCAGTGAACTTACTTCGGGGCTGAGTAGGCAACCTTTAACCTTTTGGGGCTTTTAGGGTTTAGGCTTTAGGGTTTTGGGTTTAGGGTTATATAAACCTATTAATTATAATTCAAAAGGTTAACCTTTTTTGGGCTGAGGTACTCGGCCCCTAAGCTTAATTAAGCGGATGTAACCGAGGCTCTTGGAGGGGCAGGCGCAGAAGACCGGGCAGGATGCGCCCGTCGCGCAGGCGCAATCAGGGATTGCAGGTAGCGGGCTCCTTTCAGGGAGAGTGATACTTAAGGGTTTGAGGGCTCCTTTAAATCTAGAGTGATACTTAAGGGTTTTAGGGCTCCTTTAAAGGTAGCTTTACGGGCTTAGGGTTTAGGGTTTGGGGTGTAGTAGGGGTTGAGGATTGACACAGGCTCGGGGTGTTTAAATAGCATTAACGGCTTCGCTTGAGGGCTGATTTATGCAAGGTACCTCTTTTTTTTAAACAACCCGCTAATTAAAAAAAACACATTGTGGCAAATCCTCCCGAAATCAGCCATGCTCTTTAAAACCTATTCTGAATCAAGGGCGGAGGGTTTCGAGGCTCCAAATACCACTAGAGCACAGCAAGAGCAAAAGCAAGAACAGGAGTTAGAGCAAGAGCAGGAGCAAGAGCAAAAGCGGGAGCACAGCAAGACCAGCAGCAAGAGCAAAGCAAAAGCAAGAGCGGGCAAAAGAGCCAGAGGAAGAGCAAAAGCGGGAGCAACGGCAAGAGCAGGAGCAGGAGCAAGAGATGCAGCAGAAGCAGGAGCAAAAGCCAGCGCGGGAGCAAGAGCCAGAGCAGGAGCAAGAGCACGACCCGTCAAAAGTGGCAGTAGTAGAGACAAGCATTTCCCCTAATAATAAAAAAACTTTCCGAGTTTTTATTAGGGGGATTGGGGGCTCCCCGTTTGAATATTAGGGGGAAGCGATTACAGGTGTTCTATACGAATTTCTACAATGTTATACTTGGAGGTTGATTGGTAGTTATAAATGGGGTTACATGTCCCCTAATGTGGGGTGTAACTATAGATACCCTGCATATAACCCTACTTATAACTACCCAAAGTAAACCCTTACAGAACCTGTATATGCAAACCCTGTGCGTGTTCTTGTGGGTTCCGAGTTGTTCTACATGTCCCTCTAAAGGAACTTCCTCACAAGCTGACCCTGGTGGACAGCTCGATTGCCAGCTACTGCCTGCAGCTGCCTCGGGCCGGGACCACCTGGACCAAGTGAACTTGTCTCAAAAAACAGGGGCCCGGTTGGATCAATCCACTCGACCCTACGGTGCTTCCGCCGCATATGAAGGCTGGCGCCACTTCCTCTTACGGCCACGGCCTTTTTACTCCTGGCCATGGCGCCACAGCGGGTTTCATTCCAGGAGCAGGCCTCATGAGCTCTTCAGGGCAAGGCCGGCGTGAACGCGCAGCTCCCGGCGCAAGCCTAGCCGATATCAGGAGCCGACCCCAAACCCCCTCTAAACTCTGAGCCCTAAGCTCCCTAAAGCCCCAGAACCCTCTCAACCCCTTTTTTTGAGATCCCCATCCTATTTGTTGCTTATGCGCTTCTTTGGGGCCCTAGACTATTCAGTAGTACTGTCTACATATGCTCAAGGGACTTAGCAAGTAGGGTTATAAGTACCTGAATTGGGCTTACTTAGTACAGTTGCCTCAAAACTTATAACCCTAGTTACTAAGTTCGATGATCCTATAAAGTAAAGTTCCTAAAAATGAAAGCTAGAATAATGTACCCCCAAACCCTATTGTGTTTTTAACGCCTCGATAATGTTAGGGCTGGTTTGAAGGGTCGATGTTTGGCAGAATTACCAGACGAGCTAAAGTCAAGTCTAGGGATACTACGGTCTCAAGACTTGTTTTGCTGGCATCGGTGCTTAGGATTTGGGATGTAGGCAGATCAGCGCTTAACGGGCGCAACATAAGATACCATGAGCGGAACATAAGGTTTATGCTATAGACAAACCGCGTTCCAGATCATGGCAGCTTGAAGTCAGTCCCTTAGCTGCTCAAAAGACTGGAGAAATAACCCTATAAACCCCAAACCCTAAACTCTATACCCTAAACCCTAAACCCTAAAACCCCAAACCCTAAACCCTCATCCTAAGCCCTATACCCTAAACCCTATAAACCCTAAACCCTAAAACCCTAAAACCCCAAACCCTAAATCCTAAACCCTAAGCCCTAAAAACCCTGAAAACCCTAAAGACCCTAAACCCGAAACATTAAACCCTAAAAACCCTAAACCGTAAACCCCAAGTACGAGGTTCATGTCCCAGGGTTCGGGAATTTATTGCGTTTGTAGATTTGGGGGGGAGCGTTTTCGGGTTTCAGAGCCTGGTCTGGGGGTTAGAGGTTTTCTAAGGGTTGGTTAGGATTTAGGGTTTAGGGTTTAGGGCTTTAGGGTTTTAGGGTTTAGGCTTTAGGGCATCAGTCGGGTTTATTTTTAGGTAGGTCTTCTTGATGACTCTTTCGAACACCCCTCATTGGAGCATTGGGCTCTCTTGAGAACACTCATATTCTACACCCCCCCTCGGCCCAAAGTAACCTTGTAACGCGGGGCTCTCTGGATAGCAGTCATAAGCCCTCCCAAACGTAACCTTCTATACTAAGCCCCAAACCCTAAACCCTACCGCCGACCTGACAAAAATCGTGTAACTCCGGCATTTCCGAAGTTTGGTGTTCAGAGTTTTGGGGCGAGTAGTTATATGTATATCAAACCCTGAACCCCAAACCCTAAACAAGGGGAAAAGCAACCTAAACAAGTATACAAGTATATTGATCTGCCTGCTTACCAAGTCCAGCCCCCAACCGAGATTTGCTCTTCCCCACCTAGAGGATCATAACCTACCCCTGTTTTAGGGTGCCTTGTTTTATGGTTTAGGGTTTAGGGTATGATCTTCTATGTAGACAAGTAGGTACCCTTAATGAAGGGGTAGAGTACTGCCCTCGAGGTACTGTGTACGCCGTGTAAACCCGTCAAAGACGTACGCCCCAGTTTCACCTACCAGGACCCCAGCTAGTCTGCTGTTTAGGGTTTAAGGTATTCGAAGGAGATCATAATAATGAACCCTAAAGTAGCTGCAGGTTCTGCAGGATTCAGGTGTAACGTCGCTTCCTGGGTGGAGGCAGCGGTCTGCAAGCGGCTCCCGTCAAAGAGATACCAGCAGCCAGACCATCTTCTACACCCATGACTCCATCGAGCAGCGGATGGAGAGAGCGAGCAAATGCCCGCTGCAGCTCACTGAGATGGCCTCTGTCACCACGCTGAACACTGCCGTCAGCTTCAAGATTCAGAACCGCTTGCACTTCACGGGCAACACCCGCGGCAACATCCTGGGCCCGTTTGCAAAACCGGAATGGAGCGACAGCACCAAAGTCTGGCAAGTGACAGCCTCGGCCAAGAAGGAAATCTTTGGCTCAGACAACCTCCCACTTCCTGGCGGCCGGCTGCCAGTGGAATTGGGTCAAGATGATGGGGTTCAGGGTTTAGGGTTCAGGGTTTAGGGTTCAGGGTTTAGGGTTGAGGGTTTAGGGTTTAGGGTTTAGGGTTTAGTTTTTAGGGTTTAGGGTTTAGGGTGCTGAGCAGCAGGACGGAGCAGCCAAGCAGACAGCACGGACTCGGCCAAATGACCTGGTGCCATGCTTCTACCACGAGTGTGCAGAAGTGGTATACCCCCCAACCTAAACTGTAAACCTTAAACCCCAAACCCCAAAACCCTAAACCCAACAACCCCAAACCCCAACCCAAAACCCTAAACCCGCAAACCCCAAAACCCTAAACTCTATGAGCCCTAAACCTGAAGCCGAGTTTGCCCTTCCCTGTCTGGCCTCTTTGCAGGCTGTTCGACAGGCCCTCGATGCACACGAGGCCATCTCACGAGAGCTTTTCAAAGGGTTCTTACGAGGTTTAGGGTTTTGGGTTTAGCCGATAATTAGGGTTTCCCGAGTACCTAATCCTAAAGATGAGGGATTAGGTACTCGAACTTCGGATAGTAGGTTGTGTTCTACTGTTTTGAGAGTTATATGATACTTAGGCACTTGGACCCATTTAGGGTTTAACAAGCTCTATGCTGCTATCAGGCTCTTTGAAATCCCCTTACAGATCTCTTTGCAAGTTTCTGTAAGGGGCTCTATAGGGCTCCTTAAGGGGTGCGGCATCGCATGTGTTTTGTTTTTGTTAAAAGCAGTGTGTTCCTCAGCCATCATCTTGCTTCGTAGACGGAGAAACTCAACGGGTTTATATGGCCGTAGTCGTAGACAGCCAATGGGAGAACTTTAAACTTTCTGGCTTTATTTATTCGGTCTACCCTATAAAGTTTGAACTTTTATTTTTGGGCCTGGATATTGAAGAAGAGAGTATTAACTACCTATACTCTTTTCGGGGGCTCCTGGTTATACTTTATAGCATAAGATACCCCCCAAACCCTATTCTAAGTAGTAAGGTCCCTTTTGTTACGCAAGATCATGTTGGTGGGGTGGACGAGTGATCATAATGAGGGGAATAAGGGGGTCTTAAGCCCCCAGGGTTCAGAATTCAGGGTGTCGGACTCTCCTAAGGTTTCGCTTATTCAGGGTTTAGAGGACAGGGTCCAAGACAGGGTTATTGAAAGTCCTCTTGTAGAGGACAGGGTCCAAGACAGGGTTATTGAAAGACAAGACGTTTATGATGTTTCTGGTGTCTGAAGGTTTAGATTACAGGACTTGTTTCGACCTTTTGTTTCATCTTTATAAGGGTTCTCGAGGGTGGGTGTAATATGGGGGGAGAACGTTAATAGCTAGAATGGCGTTGCCGTGCCCTGAACCCTAAAACCCTGAACTTTGGGGCTTCGGGCTTTAGATGGTCGGTAGTATGCTATATCAAAACGACTACTGATATTGTCATTACTGCTGTGAGTACTGTGGCGTGTACTGAAAATGTGTGTCTCCTGTTGAGTGTCAGGTCTCGGCCCATTGTTACCTGGGTTCTTGTTAAGGGATTTAATTTACCGTAATAGGGGTCTATGGTAAATAATAGGGTTTCTTTATTATGGTAACTTAACTTAAATTAAATTTAATCCCACAAGAACCCAGATTGCAGATTGTAGGCTTCGGGGTGTGGATCAAAGAGTCTCGGACTGATCCAGGGTTTTAGGGTCTACAGGGTTTTCAGGGTTTAGGGTTTTAGGGTCTACAGGGTTTTAGAGTTTAGGGTGGAAGGTTTAGGGTTTAGGGTTTTAGGGTCTACAGGGCTTTTAGGGTTTAGGGTGAAAGCGTTGAAGGGGTTCTGAAAGGTTCAAGGGCACTTGTGGGTTTCTGGAAGATATGGCACACCTTTCTGTGGCTAATGAATTAGTCGCTGCCTGCATCCCCACCGGCTTTCGGGGCTCAAAGTCACTTCAGGAAGCGCTGTGAGCCGTTCTAAAAGAGGCTTTGCAACATACCGAAACCTTGCGGCCTGACAGCAAAGAGTTCCATAGTTCAAAGACCCAAACAAGCTCCCATGATTCCTAATCAGAGCTCATGCAAATTTCCTAAACCCTCAACCCCAAAGCCCTAAACCGCCTAAACCGCCCTAATCCTTAAACCATCCCAAAACCCTAAACTCTAAGCTTCAACTCTACGCCCTAAACTCTAAGTTTCAACCCTAAACTCTTCGCTTCAACTCTGAGCCCTAAACCCTAAACTCAGAAACCCGACCCCCCATCCCGAAGTGCCGGAGAGGCAGCAGCAACACAGCGGCGGGAACAGGCGGACCGCCTCCAGGGCGCTTAAGGCCCGCGAGGCCTCGCACAGTCGGCTCTTAAGCCAAGCCGTCGCAACCCGTCCAGGGTGTTTCCCAAGCCCGGCAGTAGCCTAGGAAAGTGAGGTCCGGGGTTAAGGGTTTAGGGTTTAAGGTTTGGGGGGTTTAGGGTTTAGGGCTCAGGGTTCAAGGTTTAGGGTTGAGGGCCCAATTTTAGGGCTTAGTCGGAGAAATGCTGGTGGGTTCGACCACCGGTCAGACGGTTTGCTTGCAGTTGGGAGGTTTGGTGCGGCTGATCGGCCTCTTTGATATGAGGTTACTTGGAGGTTCATGGATAGTTATAAGTAGGGATACAAGTAGGGTAACCATTATACTTATAACGCTACTTAGGGGACTTATAACCCCACTTATTCCTACCCATGAACCTCCAAGTAGGGGTCAGAAACAATTAGGTTAATTAGGGATTGGGTCTCGGGAAGCTTTAACTTTTTGACTGAGGACCCGAAGCAACCTAAAGCCTCAGAGTATATAATATGAGTATCAGTTTGTTCAAGCCCTTATCCCTAAACCCCATGTACCCTAAACCCTGAACCCTGAATATTTAAGGCACTGGTGTGTCATCTGCTGTTCCACCCATGGTGGGGTTTAGGGTTTAGGGTTTTGGGTTCAGGTGTTGCAAGGTTCAAGGTTTATAGGCTTAAGCGACTTTAGGGTTGAGCGTATGGGGTGCATGGTAAATACCTAGCAAACGAAAGCCCGAAACCTGAAGCCCGCGACCCTGACTCCTCAACGCCCCCAAAGCCGCATGAGGCAAAAAAGGCAGCAATGGCAAGCTTCATGTTCATGTCTGACGACTTCTAAAGAGACCACAGCCCCCTAAACCCTAAACCCCTAAACCCTAAACCCCCTAAACCCTAAACCCCTAAACCCTAAACTCCCTAAACCCTAAACCCACAGCACTTGAAATCATAGTCTCTAGCGGTGCAGAAGTTACCATTCGGCCCTCCGCTATCCCCCAAAGCCGAGACCCCTCCCCTGAGCCCTGAGCCCTGACCGTAGACGGTTTAGGGTTTAGGAGTAACTGCGGTATGGTTTAGGTTTTAGGGTTTGGGACGGTTTAGGGTTTGGGGGTTAGGGTTTAGGGATGTTTAGGGTTTAGCATCATAGGCTTGCATGTAGATAGAGCCTAAGCAGTAGCATCCTTACTACAGGACCGCCAAGAAGCCCTGACACTACAAGCCTCCAAAGGGAATTGGTCAGACGCTGTGGCCCTTTGCTTCCGTGGCTCCTGTCGGATGTAGGATTTTTGGGGCTTGTTCCAAACTTTCCTAAGGCCCTTATAAGGATTAGCGCAAGCTTTTCGGGTTAAGGGATCCGGGTGCAAAGACTTGGTTTCGACGTTGTCAGACTTTTTAGGGGTGCTGGGACTTCCACGAAAATCATATTGGGACACCTATGCCCTAAGCTGCCCGAGAGTTTAAAGGCATAAGGCTACCTTGACCATCGTCTAAGGCCGCTCTATCCATATGTATTCGCTCTGTAAAGGGTCCCTGTAAAAGGCTTCTTGTAAATACGAGTTCTACAGGGTTGTTTTGGTATTGATTGATCTGGCCGTACCTGAACTGTTGGGGACAAACCTCTGTTCTGTTTCAAGTCGTTTCAGGCACCCTAAACTAACCCAAACCTGAAATCTTAAATTATGGTTGTAACTATGCTACGATATTTCCGGAAACCCTATCCGAATTGTTAAGGCCCCTGCCCTAAACCCTAAACCCCACAGTGTTTGATTTTGCCCATCAGTAGCAAACCCATCGAGACTTGCTTCGAAAACTTGAATTCTAGCGGCGTTTAGGGTTTGCGTTTTAGGGTTTGGGGCTTACTGGGTTCTTGTTAAGGGATTTAGCTTAAGATATCATAACAAGGAAACCATATTATTTACAATGGATCCCTATTATAGCAACTTATATCAAATTCTTTGACCAGAACCCAATTCAGGGTCTCTGCCTGGGGATCCAAGAGGGTTTAGGGCACAATAATTGGGTCAACGCCTTGTGGTTTGTAAAGATCGGGGGTTAAATCCAAAAAGGCAGTCGACTTCAAACCGTTACGCACCCGAAAACCAGAGCATGAATCCGAAAGTCTTGCCTGAAGCTTTACAAACCTACATGTATAATGCCCTACCTATAGACACCGAAGGGAGCCGACTTTGGAACAAGCCCCTACTTGTGCTTCAGTCCTTAGCTCGAAGCTCCTTGACTGAGCAATTGCTCGTCATGGCTGCGGAAGTTCCAAAGAGAACACCGAAACCTCAAACCCGGAAACAGGGGCCTTAATAACCTTAATACTCAGAAGGGTGTTTTGGGGAGTATAGTGCAATATACGAGCTGAAAAATACATAGATTATGAGTCTATGAGGGAATGTTAGTATAAATGATCCTGATACTACCAGCGCTGCGCAACCCAAAGTCGAAATGCTACGTTCTGAAACTTCTCTCGTTGGCAGCATTCTCGGTCGCCACCCTTCGCTACCTTAGGGGCTGAGTAGGAAACCTCTAACCTTTTGGGGCTTATCTAAACCTGCTATAAGTTAAAAGGTTAACCTTTTTGGGCTAAGGTACTCGGCCCCCAAGCAACTAAACAGCAGGTGGGTCTATCACAAACATGTCCGGCTTTGGAAGGTCTAGGTAGCTTCCCTGGAATAACCCTTCAAACGAAACGCAGGACGAGATCGGTCGAAGCTTAATTACGCCTTCAAACTCGACGCCCGAAACCGTAAAACGCCCTAAAGTGTACTTTCTCTTGTTCCAGGAGACTTCCTGGCAGCATCGTCCCCAGGCGCAGTGTTTGCAAGCGCCCGCTTTTAACCTTCAGCCCTTTGTGGCGCCAAAGTCGATTTCCTTTCAGGGAAAGTCATGTGCCGAAATCTTCCGCAAGACCTTATAGAGCTCACCTCAAGATTGAGGTTTCTGCGATAGCGAGAGGGGAGCGAGAGATTGAGATTGTCAGAGAGAACGACAAGCGACAGGCAAATAAATAGTTGTGAATAAGAAAGTCCTATACCAATACTGGCACCCAGTGCTTACTCTGTGCGAAAAACAACTGCTGCAGGTCTATGTAGAAGGCTTAAGTTGCTGAGTTGCCCACCCTCGTTTCCACCTCTAAACCTTTTGTGGTACGCACAAGGTTCCCGTTTCTTTGCATCAGCGTGCTATAGTCATCTGCTTCAGCACAAAAAAGCGGTGGATCCTTGAGCTTAGCGTATATACATACATGCATGCATGCATGCATGCATGCATGCATGCATGCATGCATACATACATATACATACATACAGATAGATACAGATGCATACATGCCTGCATGCATGCATGCATGCATGCATGCATGCATGCATGCATGCATGCATGCATGCGCACAGATACATACAGATACCTACCTACGTACCTACCTACCTACCTACCTACCTGCCTACCTACCTACCTACCTCCCTGCCTACCTACCTACCTACCTACCTACCTACCTACGTACATGCATGCACACATAATTACTTACAGCTACGTACATACATATACATGTTATTGCGTATGGACCCACACACACACACATATATATATATACATACTGTGTACACACCACCACACGCATTCATGAATGAATAACTTAATATTTAAGTGGAGTGGTATTTACATAATATATATATATGTATGTATGCATATATATATATATGTTGTCGGCATATGCATGTATGTGTGTGTATATATATATAGGCATACAGACATATACATATGTTCATCCACACTTACACAATACATGTGTGTGTGTGTGCACGTATGTATGTGTATGTATGACCAGAGACTGTTAGTAACACTTTGAGGCTGATATACAAGCTTGAGGGTGCGATGCTCGACTGAAGGTCTTTCGGGCTCTCTACCGTTTTCCCAAAAACGCTCAACCCGTTTCCCAAGCATCACAGCTCCGCCTTTGGCGCAGCGAGCGCGCGCTCGCATCACGGGCAACGGCATGGAATTGCGAAAGACGGCCTTCGTGTGTCGGTTTAGGGTTTTAGGTTCTTGCCGGTCGTGCCTGTAGAGGATGAAGCTCGACTGCGCAGTAAACTGTATGAAGCATAGCCTATATACTTGTTTATTTAAGTGTGTACTTGCGCATTTCCACGTACGCATGTGCACATGCCTTCATCTACACATGTAGTCTTTCCGTTTTGTAGTTATCTCACTCTCTCTCTCTCTCTCTCTCTCTCTCGCTCTCGCTCGCACTCTGTCTTTTTTCACAACATAAACATATATCTGGGGTAAAAGTTAAAAGGAACTTCTGTTACATATAATGTTAGTTAAAGCTGAGATACTCAAAAGAGTTCCGGTTGTTGAACGCAGCCGGGCATGTCTTGAATTCCAACGCAGGTGGTAGGGTTTGGTAGCGTAGTACACTGGTCTGGATATTTAGAAACAATAACATCCCCTTAACGTCTGCTTATACTTATACGACAACCCTAAACCCTAAACCCACAGTGCACCCCAAAGGCCTATTCTAAGACTTATGGCCCCTGTTTTGGAGCCTGAAATTTTGCGAGCCTCTGTTCCAACGCGCTAAACCCTAAACCCTAAACCGCAGCTCATCAGCTTATCAGCTTCAGCCCTGTAAGCTTCTAACCTCACATGGGTACGCCTGATGATACAAATGCTGCATTACCCATAAGAAGGATTATATCATAATTCCCATTGTTTGGGGGTCCTTAAGGTAATGCAGGATTTATATCATCAACAGTAGTTCTCTAGATTAGGGTCGCCTTTTTAATTGGGTCCCCAACATAGCACGGCACCCCTCTAAAAAGGGACCCCGAAACAGACTCCTCTCATTTTTTGGAACCCTCTGGAGAATGCTTCCAAAGCCTTTCTAGGACCCTGAACCCCAGAACTCCTCCCCAAACCCTAAACCCTACCTTAACCCCAAATAACCTACCTTTTTAGGGTTCCTTATCATGAATTCTTTATAAAAG
>CAJNJA010086875.1:0-20262 GCA_905231915.1 Symbiodinium necroappetens
CATTACTAATCACGAGCTCACATTATGTGATCAAGGCTTCTATCCCGGCAAATCTGCAAGTAGAATACAAGGTCTTCTGATGACAGTGGCCGACCAACAGACGTGCCAGCCGTGGCCGAGGCAAAGGCCGATGTCGGGCGGCGCCGGTCTCTAGGCGCCGGCAAAGATCGAGAGGACGGCCTGGCAAAGGTTGCCATTGAAGACCCCCTACGGATCTTGGACTTAGGAGTGGGCTTAGGAGCTAACAGTGTGGAGAGTGTAGGGCGAGGGTTTGGGGTCTAGTTGTAGAGAAGGCCTGGCCAAGTCGGAATTTTGAGCACCGCAACGGGCTTTTGTTGTCTGCTGAAGAATTCTGAGGTCTTACAAGCAGTTCTACCCGAGGGTTTACTTGTTAAATTAAGCTACCATAATAAGGAAACTATATAGTTTACTATTGATCCCTATTATAGTAACTGAAATTAAATGCCTAACAAGAACCCGAACCCAGTTTAGGGTTCAGGGTTCCCAGCTTCGGGTCCTCGGACTTCGAGGTGTTGGATTTTACTGTAATCGATAGCTCGTAGCTTCGGCGGTCGTGTCTGTTGCAAGATGTGAGGCATGAGGCCGGACCGGTGCCTGGGGCTGCTTTTGAAGTGCGGAGCTTCCAGTTCAGAATAGGACAAACTCTCGACCACACCTAGAATCCTGAATGCGCCAAGCCCTGAAACCCAGAAGCCATCAACCGCTGCGCAGCAAACCCACGACCGGCATGTCAGACTTTGAAGCCCGTTTTAGCGACCAGAGTAAAGAAACAACCTGAAAAAATGCTTGAGGCCAGAAAGCTTGTCGTGGAATGTTCGGCTATCAGGTCCTCCAGGACCTTAAGAAAGTGTAAGGCATTATAAGCACTGTGCAAGCGTACCTTGCCCACTTGCCGACAATATCGAGGGGCTGTACTGCAATAATCCCCGTTACAGTGGGTTAGAACAAAATCCTCGAAGGCCAATTGCTCGTGCAGTCGGTGCCTGGTATGGTAACCCATCAGATAGGCATGTCGCTTCCAGGCCTGACTTGCAACCTTATGCCCTTTGCCTAAACCCCCTGAGTGCACGGCCCGGCTTGCCAGATGACTCGCTGCCACCGTGAACAAAGCATCGAGCCCAAAACGCTTGCTGTGGGTCCTCTAGACAGCTGTCTATACTGACGTGGAGCTTCTACTGATCTAGGTGCCCCAGCAGCCCCTTAATGTTAATGGTATCCCTGTCCTGCGATTAGGTCTCAAGAAGACCCCAAACTTAAACAACATTTAAAAAGGGTACCACTAGGAGGCCTACGAGTAGAAATAGTTACTCTGCAACGAAGTAAGGCATCGTCACATAGGAAATCTGAAACTGCAGGAGTTTTCCGCTCACAAAGAACTTGTAAGGCTTGGGGTTCCAGATTTTCGCAGGTCGGGCTTGCATCCACCAATGCTTTCGCGGTGGTGGGTTTAGGGTTTTGGGTTTGGGGTTACTTGGGCATGGGGTTGGCTTGGTGCGCCGTTAGTGTGCCGGGTACCTCGAAACCCCCACAAGTTCAAGACTCCTGCTCACTGCCCGCAGCTTCGAAGTGCGGGGTAAGGCCCTATGCCAAAACATACCGAAACTCTCATACCTATAGTCTCCATTGTAGTCTTTTTTTGGCTTAACCAGGTTTATACACAGGATCCTATAAGGTAACTCAAACAGGAACTACAATGATGGCGACTATAGGTAGCCTGTCATGGAACCCTTAGACAGAAACCTTAAATTCTGAGCATACTCGCCCTGACAAGCCTAGGGCCAAGTCCTCTTTACAAACAGAGGGGTAGCCCCCACAAGTTCCAAACATGTGGGTAGTTCTCTAAGGGAGGGTCCCCTTTAGGGTCCTTGTCATAAGGGTGCCGTACTATATTGGGGACCTTAAAAGGGACCCTAAAATTTCAAACTCCCTAAACCCCAGACCCCTAAACGCTAAACCCTATCCTTCTGAGTCCGCTGTTTCGCGGCATGCTGGGAACCGCAAAGCTAGAACGATCCCATAAATCCCATCTAAGCGCTTCCCTAGTCAACTTCACAGCCAAAGGGTTTTCAAGTACCAACGTGGGAGGTACCTACCCAAACTCGAACCCTCATAGCAGTTCCTACTATAGAAACCCGACTTTCCACAATGGATAGGTGCGCACTATCGCACTCGCTCCCGTCGTCTGTAGCGCTCAGACTGCGAAAAGGCGCACTGTCATCCATACCGGGGCCTGGTTAATTTTGGGACAAGGTTTTGGGGTATATTGTGGAATGAATATAATAATGCGGAACCCTACGAGGAATAGGGGTGTATCGTAGTATAAACAAAATCAGGAACCGTGGTGTGTGCTTTGACGTGCAGCTCAGAGCATGCTCTAGCGACAATTCGAAGGGGTTACCTCTCATTTGCGATGGATGAAGTTGTGCTGCCCTGCATACTTGCTAACCGAATTGAAGCCGAAAGAAAATCTCGAGCGCAGCTGTGAAACGGAACAGAGGAATTTGAAAGCTAAGCTGGCTCCCGCTGCAAGTGATGGCATTTGCGCAGGCCATCTCTTTGATAGCCGATTCTTTTGTGCATAGAGGATATTACGGGCGCATCAGCTTTAGACACCACTGCACATGCCGTCCTGTGGCCCGAAGCCTGAACACCCGGACTCTTGGCCTAGGGGCCTTTACTATTCGATCGAGCTTTCTTTTGAGGTATGCCATACTAGATTCATACGAAGGAACCCCAAGGAATGTTCGTAACTATTCCGACCCACAGGTGCTTCTTGGAGATGGGTCTCAGCGGCAGCACACCTGCAGGGAGCCATGCGACATGGGTGTTTTGGGGTATAGGCCTAGGGTTCACCTACAATCTTCGTTGCAGTTTAATCACTTTTGCATATGGGATGCTATAAGCTAACCCAAAAAGGAACTAAGCAATTAAAATGGAGGCTATGGGTAGCGCAAGACGCATTGAGTAAGACTGCGTCTTGCCCGCAGGGAAGGTCTTTGCAGGGCAGACATGGGCTGCAACTCGTCAAGGAGTGACCGCATGTAGGGGGCTGGGGCTGCTTGCATTTCAATCGTTCCAGAATCCGAAACCCTATTAAACCTGAACGGCACCGTGTTGTTCGTTTTGCGTCTGGCTCGTCTTTTTCGTCTCCGGCCCTTCGGCCGGCTAACGAGGCTGTCTCCCGAGGGGCTTGCTGGCCTGCTAGGGCTCGCATGCAATCTGCTTCAGGCCACTCCTTGCAGGTTGCTTACTTCCTACCGGGTTGCGGGCCGTGTTGCAAGCCCGATTGGGGGTGAAAGTAAGAGCCTGCTGCCAGAGTGCGGGAGCCATCGTCCCCGATCTGCAGCAGGATAGAGGCGGTAATACGATTTGAACGATGTTCCAGACCTCACTACTTCAGAAAAACAAGAAAGTACTCTGCAAGCTTCAATGAAACCAAAGGTTTCCGAAACGGAATGCACGTCTCTGGTCACACTGAAATGCGGAGCTGGAAAATCCGCATGTCCACGAATGGCTACATAGCTGCTATCATGCTATTCCCTTGTAAATCCACGCCGTGTTGTTCGAAGGGAAGCTGTTGCAGTCGTATCCGCCGAAGTAGACCGTGCCAGCTTCATCTGCAATCCGAGGCATTGTCGCTTAGAGATCGGGAACGTAGCAAGAAGAAATTTCAGGGTTTACGGTCTCGCAACCCAGACACAGATAGACGAGGACTTTTTAACGCTCTCGCAACTCAATTGAGGGTTTAGGGCTTATAAGGCAACTACACGGACAACCACCAACTGAGGTACGTACGTGGAGCCCTACTTATCACTAGCCATGAACCTGCAAGGACCCGTCTACCGACCCCTCCGGGCCCATAAGGACTCCTCTGATCACTCCAAAAGGACGGGAGGCAGATCCCAACCACAGCCGGGCCGAGTTTGGAGCCTATTGGGGTTCGACGGGGTCTGCGTTTTCTGCATCCACCAAGCCCCGTGGATTCGCTACAGTGCAGATCTTAGCCGCCTGCACCATCCCTCTTAGGGGCTTATGGGGTTTAGGGTCCTAAACCCGGAATTCTTGCTCCTGCTCCTGCCTTTGAATGGCGAATTTGCATAGCAGCGCACGGCCGTAAGTGGCCGATGGCTTTTGCTGCCGCGACCGCCCACTTCCAGGACGTAGTAATCATCGTGAGCCACACCTGCGGTATGACGCAGAGGGTTTAGGGTTACGGAGGACTTCTCTGTTTCTTCTTACAATCTAGACGACTGTTTTCGCCTCAATATCGGCTCTTTCTGTGTGCTCCCCGGGCAAGGTCCCGAACAGCTGTGACTCTGGCTGTTGCTGGTTTGCCACAATTAGGATTTCTCTTGATGTGCTGCACCCAGCGAGCCCGGCGAATGCAAAGTTGGAGTTACAAGCTATGCGAGGGAGCATATCCCAAGTTCGCCATAATCAGGTATCTGCGGCAACCGGCTGATGTCGGGCATAATAGTCAGGCCAGCAAATTTACATTAAAGCCTAAACCCCCAAACCCGAAATTAGAGTCTTTTCCCAAAGCACCAAAATTAATTAGAGCCTAAACCCAAAACCCAAAATTTCAGCCCAGGCGCGGACAGCAAAGCCGCCACCAGCCCAGTAATGCTTCTGCCCGGGGTCAGGGCCTGCACCCATTGCCTTGGAATGTCTGGCTGCAAAAATGATGCCTAAACCGTTTACACTCTCACACTCCTTAAGCGTTTAGAGTTTAGGGGTTAAGGCCCTAAAACCATATACAAGTGTCATGAACATATATGACGCCCAAACCCTAAAATGCCCGAACCTCTAAATCACATCAAAATATCAGAAATTATAAATCCTAAACCCGATAAGCCCGAACCCCGAAACACACAAAACATGAACCCATCTCGTTAGGGTTTAGAGTTTAGGGCCCATCCCTTGTATATCTTCTGTCCTTGGCTCTGTTTTGGTGAGAGGAACCGGCAAACTCTCCGCCAAGATCCCTCCAACAGGAGCCCCAAAAGCACTTAAGCTTAAGCCCTTAGTAGGGTCCCTAATACATATATATATATATATAATTTAAACATACATACATATTTCATATTTATCTATTTGTCTATTCGTATTTTCTCCTATCTAAAGTTTATATATAGCTATTCCATTTACGGTATATTCCTGTATTGTAGACCATATCCCGACAAGGGTGTGTTCTTCTTCTAACAATTTGTTAGCGGTGCCTTCATTGGGACCTACCTAGAAAGTTGGAAGACATGGGCTTAGGATGATTAGTGCTAGAATTCCCCCTGCTTTATGCTAAGGGCACCGGGGTTGATAATGCTCCAACTTTCTGACTTCTACTCTAAGACCGTCACAAACTAAACTTGTCCTCGGGACGCTGCCACCCAGAACAATCTGGAATCCGATGAGGTGGCATCCTTAGGCTTTAGGATTTAGGGTTTAGGGTTCAGGGAAAAATGTTCAACTTCCTAGGAGAGCAAGCTGGATGTTAATCCTTATGAACTCTGGCATTTTACAGTATGCCATCGTGCATTATGGCATAATACAGTATTTCTATAGTATATTATGGTATGTTATAGCATGTTAAGTACATCGAAAAAGTTCAAGTCTGTTCTCCACTACCAAGCATCTCTGAGTACCGAAAGTCGTGGGCAGCATGTCGTTGTAGGCACCGATGGAGTAGTGCAAGTCTTCAGTGCCCAAGTACGCCCTGGCGAGTTTGCGGATGGAGCTCTCCTCCACCGGCGGCTTTAAGTTTCCATCATCGCTGGGATCCATGCGCAGGATCCACGAATGGGATTGGGAATTTGGGTTCCAGCAGCATAGGATGGAGTCCTGCTTGGGGTTCGATGGGCACGGCACCGCCGTGAGGCCTCGAATCCCACCAACCGCCTCGTGGAATTTGCCATCGCTTCGAAACTTCGCAATGTCTGTGACCACTTTCCAAACCTGATGGAATTTCAGGATGCGGGCGGAGGGGTGGAAGGAGTCTGAGGGTTTGAGGCCGTGAGGGAACTGTCCCGGACTACATAAATCCAATGAAGCACACATGCAGTCCGAAAGACAGGGTTGTGGCCGTCGACCCGTTGCAGAATCAGGGAGGCAGCCGACATGTAAAGCTTGCCGTTGGCACTGACGAAAGCGAGCGGGCGAAACTCCAGTTTTGTTGCTCCTCCTTTGACTGCTGACCTCGAGGCACAGCACACATCGCCCTTTTTTTGAACCCAGACTCTGCCAATCAGCTGGGAAGCAGCACTTCCAGACTATTGCATCCGGGCATAACCCTAAACCCTAAACCCTAAGCCATATACCCTAAACCCAAAATACTAAGGCGAGCTGCAGGTCCAGCTTCTCTGGATCCTTATCCCACACCACCTGACCTGGTGTCTTGCTGCCGGGATCGTAATGCCCGGACAGTGCTCCTCGCACGCCATGCAAGGCAAAGATTCCTTGCCGCGGACGACAGGGTTCCGAGAAGGCATGGGGGCAGGTCGCAAAACTTGGGGCCACGATTGTCCATGACTACATATTCAACGTGCCGGCATCTTCGCGCCCTATGCTTGTGACGACCCCTTACTGTCGATTTGGACGGTTCATGTAGGTCGCATGCGGACTGGCCCTTGAAAAATTATTCATCAATATATTCAGGACCCGAATTCTAGGAAACCTCCTGCATGTCAAAGACTTTGCCTGTCGATCTGTTAGTCATCCGAGAGACGGTCTATGCCGGTGACCGCATCTCGATGCACGATCACTGCTCTTGCAGATTCGCTGGGCGTAGGATCTGTAATCTTCCCCGTGTAGTTGGTTTCGCTCCATTTGTACTGCGTTCCAGGTGCGTTCTGGTCGTTATCATCGCGAAACATGATGATGTTGCCATGGGCACCCAAGCCGTAGCATGCCGTTAGCTGCTCCACCGCCGGGCTCAACTCATTACCGCGGCAGTCACGTGTCCATGTGATACTCTTCAAGCAAGTGACCCGCACGGCATGCTCCGAGGCCCCTTGGCAACGCATGTCCACCTGAATATTGCGCTCAGTCTGGTTTTTGTTGAGAGGTGTATGTGGACATGCCTGGTACGGATCCTTTCCAGTAGTATCCTCATCTCCAGAAGATACAAGACGCCCCCAACCCTAACCCCTAATCCCTATAACCCCTCTAAACCCTATAAGCCTATGAACCCCTAAAGCCCTGAACTTTGAAAACAGAAGACTCCCAACCTCCCAGTGGCCATCTGAAGAGCTCAGCCTGCCCACGAAGTTCTTGCACGGCCGCTTCTGGAAGTCCGGGCCTAGGCTGCCAGTAGCCGAGTAGCCTCTTAAAGGGCTCAGGAAGGCTTAGGGTTTAGGGGTTTGGGGTTTATAGGGCTCAGGGTCACCATTCGGCCTCAATCAGGAAAACCCTTTTGCAACAGGCTTTCCACTTCGCCCGGAGTTGGAGCAAGCAGCCCTATCAGGAAAACCCTAAACCCTAAACCCTAAACCTAAAGTAAAAAGAAACCCTAAACCCTAAGCCCAAAGTAGAAACCCTAAACCCTAAACCCAAAGTAGAAAGGGCAAAAGGCCTACTACTGGGGGAGACCGAGGGGCTCATCCATTTTCCAAAGGAGGCGAAAAGCTCCTAGGTTGGCGCCCCTGAAACCCACCTACGGTCTCCATTGTAGTTCCTTTAGTTAGGATCCATATAAAGTAACTCCCAAAAGGCGCAATTGAGACAACGGAGACTCTATGGTACTATAGGTATGATCGCAAATAGTAGATAAGATACCTCGAAAAAAACACCAAGGAGGAACACACACAGACACACACAAAAAAAAAATCTCCCAGTGACCGACCTGGTCTCCCCTTTGTGGGCCACGATGTGCATGGTTTCCGTCGCCGTGAGGTCGGCGAAGTCCTTCATCCCTGTTGCACCTTTCCCGAAGAGCAGCGAGGGGTGCCAACGCAGCTTGAAGCGATCATCCGGAGGCGGCGCAATCGGCCAGGTGTGCTTCTGACACAGCGGTCCGTGCTGACCATTTATCCGACAAGCGTTGCAACAGAAGCCGTGGGGCTGGTCGGTGTGCCTGGCAAAGTTGCAGCCTTCTCGGGCGCACTTTGGCCTGGAGGGGCCCCCAGCCGCCGCCGGGGCTTGCCGTACTTGCACATGCACCGGTGCTGTGCGGCTCTGCTTGCAGCCCATGGCTCCAAACCCGCGGGCACTATCAACCCAACACTTGTAAATTAACCTCGGGATGTTGCTTTCAAAATCCCTCAGGAGCTTGGATGCAAAAACCCTTCAGGATGTTGGGCTTGCTCTTGAGCAAAGGTTGACCTGTATGTGCCACACTCCCACGACCTGCGTGTTGCTGTGCTCTGGCATTCTACTCACGCAAAATCCGCCAACCACGACTAACACGGTGTGCACAGAGAGGCATTGTCAAGTGCACTACAGATCTTCATGCGCTAACCGACGAAGACTAAATTGGGCTTTTGTTGCTTTTGCGTAGAGTTTCTAAAAAAGGTAGTCACTAATTGGATGAGATGCGGCTTCAAAAATAATTGGTGCGGCTGTGTGTTGCTTTTCTTCGGTGGAGCTGTCTTCACGAGGTCTTGTACTGTTGTGTCAGTTCGGTCGGCAGCATACCTCCGTCGTTCTGGGGTGCTTCTTCGCTTCTGTTGCACGGTCGGGGAATGTTTTCGTTGGGCAAGCGTTGGCATTCGTTGGTGTTGGGGTTCGTGTTGCTGGTACAGCACGGGGCTGTGGTCACGGGGTTCACTTGCGGTGAAGTGCATGTCACATGGTGAGAGACGCGATGAGAGACGGCCGTCGGCTGGCACAGTGCAGCGGCCGCCGCTGCACCACTGCACCTCAATTCTGCCTGATGACAAGCCCTATCATACATGCCTCAGAAGGAAGCCTCATCCAAACCAACCTCCGCATTTTCAGTATCGGCACACTTAGACACACCATGGCCTCAGCTGCGGTGCTCAGTCGCGCCATCCTCCGTCCTCTCCAAGGCGTGGATTTCGAGCGCTTGATCAGGGGTGAGCCTGTAGAAAATCAGGTTTAGGGTATAGGAAGGATGGTGACGGAACAGATTTGGTTCAGTTTTCTGCCCAAACCTGACTATCTCCACAGGAACACACAGGGTTGGCTTTTTGGGCACGCTCGGGGTGTTTCCTTGATTGGTCCACTCTTCAACATAGCGAGCTCCGAGATTCGGATGAGGGGTGTTGGGTTGAAAAAATGTAGCGGCAGTTGCTACCACTTGTGTTGTGGACACCTTCATAATAAAAGCTATAATAAGGTACCCTAAGAATATTATTGGAATTATTGAGGCTTCGATACTATGCCATTGAAAGTCTTGACTCGCAAGATTTCGCTTGTAAGGACGGTGCAAATCCACAATCCCGCCTTGCAGCACACCGCTAGCTGACAGTACAATCCCGACAAAGGTAGTTACCCATGTAGTAGGTTACTGTCCTCATATGGTCAGGGTATACCAAACTATTAGATGCGTAAGCGCGCTTCCAGCGAAACTTTTGACCATAGTTGCATGCCCGTAGTCCCTCTACATCTATGTATGTATGTGTGTATATATATATATACATATATATATATGTCGGTAGCTAGGTAGTTGTACTATGCGAGAACACCAAACTCTAGTCTGATGATAATGGCCCCTGCATATGGAACCTGACAACCTATGCAAGCTTCGCAGAAACTCTGATAAACCGTCAACCCCTGAGCGCAGGGCGCAGCTTGCAAGATGACTCGGTGCCACATGTGCCACGGTGGAGCAAGCATCGAGCCCGAAAAAAATTGAAGAAATGAACCACACGCCTGACCAAACACCACTTTTGTCTGCTTCCCATTTATTAAACCCTAAACCCTCACCTCTAAACCCTAAACCCTCTATGTCGGCATTCGGGAATTTGAACCCCTACCAGCGAAGTAGCGAATCGTTTTGCTGAGGATCTGGGAGTTCAGGGTGTAGGGTAGACTGAAATTAAGGGTTTAGGGTTTAGCGGTTGAGTTTTTTTCTGACAGCTTTCGGTTTAGGGGTTTAGGCTTTAGTGCGCTGCACTTCCACGGTTTTGCTGGACTCAGGATTCGCGGGTTCGGCCTTTGGGCCTTTCGGTTTACTTCTACTCATGGCTTCAATCACTTGCGGGTAGTGGACCCTATATAGCCCTTATATACCCCTTTATATAGTCTCATAAAGCCTCTATATAACCCCAAGGGTCCCTTTAAGGCTTCAATCACTTGGGGTATTTGGGGGGTGCTGATTTGGCTGAGGCTCAGGCCTTCAGTCGGGAGCGATACTCATTCTTGCCTCTTTTTTTTGTGTTGGTCTGTGCCTTTTCGTTCCTGTCGATCTTTGCCGTTTCGTGTCGTGTTGATCTGTGCCTTTTCTCTGCCCCTTCCTGCGCAATGATTGCATTTTCCTTTTCGTGTACGTCTGGATTCCTGTCTCCTGGCTCGAAAACCCATGGATTGTGTTAATCTGTGCCTTTTCGTTTGTGTTGACCTGTGTCTTTCTCGCTGTTCTTCCGTATATATATACACACATATATATATATACATACATACATGTACATGTACATGTAAATATACATCGACATCTACATCTGCATCTACATATACATATACAGATGTATATATATATATATGTAGATACTAAATATGTACTGTCGAACCAGCACCTGTCATCTGTGGCTCCCGACCGTCTCCTTGCTTGTGAAAGCCCTCTTCACACAGCGACAACAACAACAACAGCAACAGTAACAACAGTCATCTGTGACTCCCCACTTGTCCTTCCTTTTGGACAGGCTCATGCTGGATTCGTTCCGCTGGGTTTTCGCCTCCTCAGGGTATAGTCTCTTGGGTAAAAGGTTCCTGCTGGATTCACTCCTTAGGGTCTTCGTCTTCCGTAACGGGTTCCTGCTGGATTCACGGCTGAGGGTTTTCTTCTTCGGTAAAAGGTTCCTGCTGGATTCAGTCTTTAGCGCCTTCGTCTTTAGTAAAGGGTTCCTGCTGGATTCACTCCTTAAGGTCTTCGTTTTCGGTTAAAAGTTCCCGCCGGATTCACTCCTCAGGGTTTTCGTCTTCGGTTAAACGTTCCTGCCGGATTCACTCCTTAGGGTCTTCGTCTTCGGTAAAGGTTCCTGCTGGATTCACTCCCCAGTGTCCCCGTCTTGTATCCTTAGAGTGTGGGGTTGGGGGCTGGGGTGCTTAGCTTGCAGCTGTTGGAGTCCAACGCGGCGCGTTTGCGGCTAAGGCTGAGGTCTTCGGCAGTCGCAGCGATCAACTGTTTCTTTATGCAGCTCGTAACCTCAAGCGGAACACTGCACGGGCTCGTGCTGGAGGGCCGTGAGGCTGCGGGTGCTCCAGGGTACACCCTCGAAAGTTTGTGACATTAACTCCTTCATCCGAGATCTTTCCCTTGGAATCGGCTCATGGCAACCCCCGCCCCCTTCGCCCTCCGCCTCGAGATACGGGGGTTGCCGGGCCTGGATTTCAGGGATTTGCGTGTAAACAACCAGGTTTTGCACTGTTTTGCACCAGACCCTGCCGGTGACGGTGGCGGGGCTGGTGACTGTCTCAGTCTGTGGGCTTGGGAGCCCCGGTCGAATGGCATCGGCAACAGCTAGCAACCCCGAGAAACATTTCACCCTAAAGCCGAAAAACCTAAAGTGGGACCGAGCTACGAGCAGTAGTGCCTTTTGGCCTATAGGCTCTGATGAGCACGGGGCGCGGGCGGAATAGGAAGGCAAAAGATGACATGGGCGTGGGCTCGTAGGCTGCTGCTGCTGCTACTACTACTACTACGACGACGACGACTACGACGACTACTACCACGACCACCACCACCACCACCACCACCACTGCCACTGCCACTGCCACTGCCACTGCCACTGCCAGTGCCAGTGCCACTACCACTACCACTACCACTACACTGCTGCTACACGACGACGACGACAACGACGACGACGACGACGACTGCGACGACTACTACGACTACTACGACGACGACGACTACTACTATTGCTACTAATACTACTATTAATGACAACATGGTGGTACAGACAAAAAAGACAAGGCACAGATCAACACGGCACAAATCAACACAAAAACAAAGGCAAAAATGAGTACCTTTCCCTTCAGTCGTGAAGCCGGGCGAAGGGCTTCAGGTTTCAACAGGCCTGGACAAAAAAAAACAAACCCCAAACCACAAAACCCCAAACCCAGAAACAGGACACCCTTAGGGTTTAGGGTGGCGTCTAAATTCATGATACTAGACTGAAGCGGTCGATGCTCATAGAGCCATAGTATAGCAGTATAGCTTTACAAGGCTTAGCACCGGCATCATTTCTGTCTACCGTGCTGTGACCATCAACATGAGTCTACGTACTGCCTGCATCACTGCAAACTCTGCATATTCTGTTTGTTCGCCTTGGCTGACAGGTTCCGAGGTTCACAGAACCTGAAAAATGCATAAACCAGTGAATAAACCCTACAGCGCAGGGCCGCCACATTTTCATTCGCCGCAAAGCCATGCTGCTCCGCCTCAGTTGCTATCAAGTTGTCGAAGCCTCCTTCGACCCGCAAGCGCAACCGAACCAAACCGGAAATACTCTACCTTTTTACACAGGCTTGATTGGAGCTCGCCCCGCCAAATCCCTTCGCAGCACATCGCAATACTCTACCAAAGCCCTCAAAGCTTATAAACCCCAAACCCCTAAACCCTTAAAGCCTATAAACCCCAAACCCCTAAACCCGTAAAGCCTATGAACCCCAAACCCCTAAACCCTACAATTCTACTTAAACTCGACGGCTACGGCAACTGGCAGCGTTTGAGCTTCAGAAAATAGGGAACCCTAATTAGACCCTACAGGAAACCTGGATCGTCTCTCATGATAACTCTGCGAAGAAACACATAAGCCTCGTATGCAAGCCCACAACGACCGCTGTGGCCTACAAAGCCTCTCATGGCACTCCAAACTAAAACTCAAAGCATGAAATGAAAGCTTTCTAGATCCCGCAGAAAGCCCGCTAAAGCCCTCGTCTCTGACGGTTCGAACTTCCCCGTGCCCATTTTCCAGGCAGGAGGGAGAGAAAAGCGGTAAGCCCAATTGGGTTGTTCTTGGAGGAAATCCTCATACCTAATCCCAGGCCCTAAACCCTAAGCTTTTGTCCTAAAACCCCAAAATCCTAAATCCTAAACCCTTGTTAGGCTGGGGTGACTTTGCTTTGATCCGCCTTTGGACTCTCGCAAGAGGCTCGAGGGTTTCTGGCTCCGGGGTAACACCCAAACCTGCCACTTCGAGGTCTTCAAACTACCCATAGGCTCCTAAGTAGTTCTTTTTGGTGGTTCATATTTAGAATCCTATGAAGGTAATCCCAAAAAGGAACTACTAAGGAGCCTATGGGTAATGTCAGGGGGGTATAGGGGTTGAGAGGTTTGAGGGTTCGGCATTTTTCGGTTTGGAGAGCCTTGGGCCATTTAGGGCTGTAAGGTTTAGATTGACAGTTCGTTTACTAGGAACCCTAAACCCTAAACCCTTGTAGGGCTTGATATGGTGTGGTGATTGCGGGCTTGCGCCCTAAAGCCTCTACTCTGAATCGTGGTCTTCCGAAGGGTGGAAGTTGTTTCACAAATGGACCGTGGCTTTGGTACTGAAGTCGACTGTTCCGGCTGGGACTAAGGATTTAGGATTTAGGGCTCGGGGACAGTATTGGCAATTGGTACCAGTCTAAACTACTCCATCTTATTCGGCACATCCTGTCGCAACGTTAGCAGTTAACAACCGTGCGCCCGTAACATCTATCTTCTTCATCGTGATCACTGGCAAATGTTCTCATTGACTCATAATGATCACATGCCCCAGGATTGAGCTGCACCGCGTTCTCTTGCTGACTTCGCGCGCCAATGCAGCAACGGCTCTGGGTCGAGGGGGTGGGGGGGTATCTTTGGGGGGTTTTGGGTCAGACAGTCGGAGCTCTTGCTGTACCAGCAATCTCCTTTCCAGCACTTCCACACTTCTCCCTCCGGGAATTTCCTGAGTTAACCCTTACCGGCTCTACACCCCTAGACCTTGTAAAGCAAAGCAAAACCCCACAGTTTCCTGCTCTTCAACATCTAATGCCAAGCCTCGTAACTATGTAGACTGCAGCTGGAAAGATAACCTGTAGGGCCCAGCACTCCATGGAGCCTGTAATGAACCCTGAATCGCTTGAAAACTGGAAGCTCAGCCTGCGATAAACCCTGAACGGCCATTGTGGCCCTTCGTTGACCCAGCCTAAAACCCCTCGGCAAGCCCCAAAACGCACAAGAAAAAACGCTAACAATCCTCAACTCATCGAAAACAGAACTAGCCATAGGCCCCTCAGTAGTTCCTTTTTGGGATTACCTTATAGGATTCTAAATATAAACCACAAAAAGGAACTACTTAGGGGCCTATGGGCGGCCAGACTTCCATCCCTGGACTCCGAAACCCCAAAACCTCATCACGCCCGTTTTGCAGACCCTAAACCCTAAACACCCTCACACCCATATGGAACCCTAAACCCTAAACACCCTCACACCCAAACCACAAGCAACCGTACAAAAGGAACCCTACACCCTACACACCCGCACAGCCAAACCAAAACAACAACCATACTAAAATGGAAGCCTAAACCCGCAACTCAGAGACCCCCCACCCTAAACCCTAAACCCTATACCCTAAACCCTAAACCCTATACCTTCCAAAAAAAAAGGGAACTCCCGGGTCTCACTTCATCTTGGCGCTGAAGGTTTCGGGCGAATCCTCCAAGGAAGAGGGCGACTGGAGCCCAAGCCTCCGCTGCGTTGCAGTGGGGGTGGGGGTATAGGGTTTAGGGTTTAGGGTTTAGGGTTTAGGTGGGGTTATAAAGACAAAAAGCTGTGATTCAACATGTCTGTCTATCTATACGTATATACCTGTCTGTCTATCTATCTATCTATCTATCTATCTACATGTATATATGTATATATATATATACATATACATATATACATACACACGCATGTGTATCTGTCTCTGTGCGTGTGTATACATGTATGTATGCATGAAAAAGGATACATATAGGTCTGCATGCATACATGTGCATAAGTACATATGCACCTGCATTCGTCTTTACCTATTTTCGTATGTATATTTCATATGCCTTATCTCCAGTTTTGGATTTGCGCTAGTGTTCGTTTCGGTTTTTGGGTGCTGCATGTTCCTTGCGAAAAGAGGTCCCCGGGCTTATCAAGGCCGTTGCATGGATATCATAAGCTCTTGCTCGAGTTTTTGGGCATATCAGCATGGTCTTCAGCAGTTTAGGGTTCAGCGTTATGCAGGACTGACCCCAGAAAGGTGACACTCAACAAATCCATAAGCACAAACCATACAGACTGATCTTGATGTGTCCTGAAGCCTAAACTTCTTAAGAACCCCCAACCCTCAAGGGCTCAAGCCTAAACCCTAAACCCTAAACCCTAAAACCCTAAACCGACAGAGGCCTTGAAGAAACGAACGAACAACTCAAGACTCTGCCGACATCCCGAAGCCCCCCAAAACATGCTGCTCACCCAACCCTGAGGGTCCCCCCCGAAAAAAAAACAAACAATATACATACATACATATAATATATATATATGTATGAATATATACATATGTATATATGTATAGACACCTTTTTAGTCGATATGTTGAATATATTTTGGCCTTCAAGGGATCCTTTTTAGGTACTTTGGGGTGCAAGTATATACCTCCAGTATATGGGAACTCGGACCCCTAGGGCAAATCCAGCTGAGGGGCGATGCCACGAAGACAACGCCAAGCAGCATTGCGCAGAACCTGGTGTGATGGGGATTAGGCTTCAGGGGGCTGTCTCTTTCAAGAGGCTGGAATATATGGGTGTTTCTCTAAACTTAGGGTACCTTTTCAGGTCTCCAAAATAGGAGCCTAGAAGGGACACTAGAATTTAGAGAACTACTGAGATGGGGCCTAGGGCGATTTCAGGACTTGCTCTTCGGGGCTCCGGGGTTCGAGTGCTTTAGACTGCTCCACGAGTTTGGGGTTTAGGGGTTTGGGGTTTAGGTTTAGGGTTTAGGTTTAGGGGTTTAGGGGTTTAGGGTTTAGGGTTTGGGGTTTAGGGGTTTAGGGTTTAAGGTTTAGGAGGATGCTTGAGCTTTGAAGCTTTGCAGCGTCATCGAGGCTTTTGGCTTGCCAAGATTTACGGCCTAGAGTTTATGCTGGCGAGTGCCAACTTTGCTTCAAGACCCAATCTGGGGCCTTCAGGCTCTACAGGCTTTTACAAGGTCCCCTCAATAAAAAGCCCTAAACCCCTAAACCCCCAAACCCCCTAAACCCTAAACCCCTATAACCAAAAAACTACTACCTAAGCCTTACAGTTCTTATCGAGCACGGCGGAGGCAGGGCAGCGAATTCGAGGATGATGCGAGCCTCGGATTCATGTTGCCGCCTCCCCTATTTCTTGGAGCCTAAATAATTACCACTACTATCTTGGGGGTTCCTTGTTGTAGTTATAGCATAAGTTACATGCAAAACCCTCTTCTACTTACCCTAAACCCTAACCCCTACACCCCAAACCCCATAGTTATGGTATAAACAACCCCGAAACCCTATTCTAAGGTTATAAGTATAAGATTTTATAGTGAAGGAGATGTCAATGTATATACGAGGGTCAGGATCAATCCCTCCTGTCAGTCCAGCGGATGTACTGTTGAAGGAAACCTCTCGCTCTGCCGTCCCATCCCCAACTGCTTGTAAGAGCGATGCCCTCAAATTCTGGTGTCACAAGTTCAGCTTTACCAAGGTCGGACTGTTCTCCACCCAACCCCTACGCCGCAACCCCACGGTGTGACGGCTGGGTTCAGACCGTAACATACCCATAGGCCCCTAAGTAGTTCCTTCTTGGGAGTACCTTATAGGATTCTAAATATAAACTAGAAAAAGGAACTACTTAGGAGCCTATGGGTAATCAGAACCCTAAGTCCTCAGCTTTGATCTGACGGCTGCACCCTCGAATGTATCTGCCAGGCCTGAAGCACTGGAGTACCGAGAGGTTCGTGAGCAGCAGGCCCACCACAATCGCGTTCAAAGGCACCCTACAGATGTTGTACCTCAGTTAGAGGCAACCCCATGGCTTGAGAATGTTGAGGAGCTTTTTTTTTAACCCTATAACAGTAACAGGGAATCCAAGGATTGATCAAAATAGCGACAGTAGACCTCGAACCGTAAAGGATCCCTCTATAGCTTCTGGCATATTCCCCTCGTGTTCTGGGTTACCGTCGGTATCAGTTTAAGAAGTTGAGATTTCACCGAGGCTTGTGAAGGCCCAGTCCCGTCCACTCATCCTGTCCGAAAGCATCGGACCCTCAGGCAACTCTGACACCACAAACATCCAACACCAGAAAAGCAAAACCCGCAGCTCTCCCGAGGCCTTGTTCCCGAGCTTGTTCCACCAGCCACTTAGCGGAACCAGCTACCGCCCCCTAACTTTAAACTGAATATTTCCCCTATGGTCCATCACTCCAGCAGACCCACGGCAGTGAATTAGCACAGCCTTGGCGGTCAGGATAGCGAAACCAAACAAACTCTTTCATGTAAGGATGCCTGTCATGCCGAACAGGTGCTCAGTCGCTCCATCTCTTGACCCCGAGAGAGAGTTGGCAGCTTTTCACATCCCCGCACACCCCTACACACTGCAAGTTGGAACGGCCTGCACCAACACCAGCAATCGGAATCATCGGCGGCAGCAGCTGCAGCATGCTGCGCATCCACAGCCACTGCCAAATCCAGTCATCCCAATATCTCCGGAAATTGCAGTGTTGCCGTCTCCTTCCCGTCGACATCCGGACTTCCTGCGTTGCAGCAGCCAAGGTACACTCCGCCGCTCACAGGGTTTTCAGCGTGCAGTTGCTTGCAGCTATCTCACCAGTATGGTGGGTTCGTCGAGTCCGCAGCTTCCCAGGCAAGCGGTGGGCTGCCAAACCCGGCTCTCAACTTCGACCACGACCTCCTCCGTCTGCTGTCCTACGATCATTTTACCCACAGGCCTTGAAGTAGTTCCTTTTTGGGATTACCTTGTAGGATTCTAACTATAAACCATGAAAGGGAACTACTTAGGGGCCTATGGGTACGGTAATGGTCTCACCGGCGTGGCTCTCGACTGACCCGTTATTCAGACTCTTGGCAAACTGATGCGGCATTGGGGCAGCTTCTTCCGGTTACATTTGGTTGGGAGAGGATTCTGAAACATGAAGTGCCCAGAACATTGGACACTGTGGGTCAGAGCTTAATCGTAGAGCCCGAGAGGGTTAGGAGAATGACAGTCTGCATGTTGCCTCAACCTAGATCCACAATAAACTGCCTGAGCAGTTAAACATGAAACCTATCCAATGGCCTGGACCGCCACATCTTCTGGGGGCCACGCATGGTTGCACGGATCCTCTCCTTAAGAAGCGAGAAGGTGTGGAGAGGACATGAGCCAGAACCCTAAACTCTAAACAGTTGAATGTGAAGATTCGGGGATTCAGATGCTGGACATCTTGAATTCCGTCTCTGACGGCTTGGAGACTTGGAGCTGATCCATGGAGCAAATCACAGTACGGCTTTGGGGGGCTGCTGGTTTGTAATGAAAGGATTTCGGGCTGGGCGCGATCATGTGCCGGGTTCAGGTCACAGAAACCTGTGTCCTTCAGCTGTTGCCTTATAGTTTCGAACCCCGGAACGACGATCTAAGAACCTACGCCGGAACCCTGAGCTCTAAAGCTTTAGAGGCTTGCCGAGCGAGCTTAGGGTGGTCAAGGGTTGAGAAATCCTAAACACACCCGACCCCGAACATTCAACCTTCAATCCCACACCATGAACCAGGGTAGTTCTCCAGATTAGGGTCCCTTTTTATGTCCCCCAATAAAGTACGGCACCCCTTATAAGAAGGACCCCAAAAAGAGATGCTAATTTAGAGAACTACTCACCAGACAACTCTACACTCTGCAAGTACCTTGGGTCGAAGCCCTGCAAAAAAAAGCGCAACCCCCGCGGGGCCCAAGAGCTGAAAGCCTGCCGGGCTCGAGTACTCGTGAGCACGAGTTAGGCTTTCGAACTCATGGGTACCGGGCTTCGGGTGAGGGTTCAGGGTTCAGGGATTCAGGGATTCAGGGGTTTTGGTGTTTGGGTTTAGGGTCTTATCGAGGTCTCGAGTTCCAGGGTTTTTTTGAAGCCAGGGGAAGTCAAAGCAGAATGCTCAGGCGGGTGGTAGCTAGGAGCGGCGTGCTGATAGGCAGCAATCGGGCAACACTGCTACAACATCACAAGGTTGACTCTACTACCAATGTTCAGGATTCCGATCTAGTGCCATGCTCACCGCCCAAGCCTAGTAACCATCTGCAGCCTGACCATATGTCCTGTGCTCAGCTAGCATACAAGAATCAAGGCCGTGAGCCCTCAACTTAAACTGGTCACCTCAACGCCCTTTGTAAACTCACAACTCCCTGAGCCAACGTGCTGAACTCAAGCGGTCGCTTTTGTACTTTAATGACATGTCCCCATTCCCAGCTATCGCCCATGAAACCATATGTGCCATAACCCTAAACAAGCGTCACACAAGGCTTTCTGACGGACATTATTTGGTCGGCAATCTGCAAAACATAGGGAACTACCTGCCAACCTTGATTATCTGAACGTCGACAGTCCCCCATTGTCCTGACTGTATTTTATGGGCTTCGAAGATTTCAGGGTTGCTCTTTAATCCCAGCCAGGTGTCTGGAACTAGTTCGCTCTTCACAGTGCCCACTGATGGGAAGTAGATGCCGACGCAGAACTCGAAGAGCAAGAAGCTCAAAAAGCAAACCTGAGGTAAGGACAGCAGAAATTCCGCGACCCTCTTATTAGATGCAAAGCCCGCACGCGTTCGCAAACCGGCGGGATCGTCGGTGATTGTGTTGCTATCCCTGTCGTTGTCGTTTTGTTGCTGCTGCTGCTGTTGTCAGATACCACTCTAGTAGTGCCAGTACCCTAAACCCTAAACCCTAAACCCTAAGCCCTAAACCCCAAACCCCTAAACCCTATAAACCCTAAGCCCTACTCTGCGGCTAGGCGGCGTGTACGCTGCTGGTGGCGGCAGTGAGGGAGGCCAGGGTAAAAGCGACGACTCCAAGCATGGACAAGAGCTGCAGCCTCGCGAGGGCAGGTAGGGAGGGGGGGGATGGGGGGGGGGGGG
>CAJNJA010086897.1:0-12927 GCA_905231915.1 Symbiodinium necroappetens
AACACAATATGGGCGAATGAAATCAAAGATCGGTGACAGAGTGAGCGAGTAAGTGAGGGGTGGAATAGCGAACGAGTTGAGTGATGGTTGGGGTAAGCAAATTCAGCTGCTGAGCCAACTAGTGTGGGAGTAAGAGGGTGTGCAGAACGCGAGTGAGTAGAGCAAGCGACACTAGCGAATGAGCGACTGTGTGGGGTGAGCTATATGCACCTCTCGTCCCGTGAAAGAGCTGTGTGTATGCGTGCACCGCCTGCCCCAAAGGATTTAGGATGTAGAATCGACATTGACATCGTTATGCAAGGGTTCTGCAGATGTTCTGCAAAAGTATTGCGAGCGTTCTGCAGGTGTTTTGTAAGAGTCCCTTTGCAGTAGCATCGGATGCACATCTGGCAATCCCATCCAACGAAGCTGCCCAGATGATCCTAGATAATGTGTGGGAAATGTCATGGGATGCCTTGACACGTACCTGCTAGACAAATGCGGCAGAAAAGAGAGATGTCATCGACTGGTCTGCAAAACAGTGCGTGTGTGTGTGTGTGTGACAACCCTGTATCCAAGGGTCTTCTCTTCATTATTTGCAACGAACATTGATTTGCTAACAAACTCGCAGGGGGCGGGAGCATGGATTGCTGGACTCCCGCTAACAAAGACGCCAGCTTTCCATGGTGATGTGTTCCGGGACGCTGGAACATGTACCTGCAATGATTGCTTGTGACATACTGGACTTCGCTGTGCATGGTTCATCCTTGCTGTTGGTTTGCTGTCATCGACATATGAATATTCTGGATGGCTGGGGCTAAGCCGAGAACCCCCTCCGTATTCCAGTGCTTGTGTACATGTTTTCTTGATCGAACTGCAACATGTTTGCCTTGTTCTTCGGTGACTGCACCAGGTTCAGGCCTTGTTGGGGTTTAGTCAGGCCGGTCAGGTCCATGCAGGGTTACTTTGACCCCTTCAGCTTCGACATTTCTGTCCACGTGCTGACATGTCGAAAGTTGCGACGCGTGGTCGCTCGAGACCTGGGCGCCGGCTTTGGGTCCTCGCATAAATCAAACCTGAATCAACATGCAGTGTGTAGTCCTACGGGACGGTGGTGTATGCCTCGGTGCTGCACTCAGATCCTCCAAGTTCGGAGGCGCCAATTCGCAGTGTCAGCGTTTAGCCTGCGGGGGCACAGTTCCATGATCGACCATACAGCCTCAAGGCAAACCCGCCTCTTATGGCACCCACAAGTAAGTCAGGCTTCATGCCACCAAGGAGCTACAAGCACTCACATCCAAGGCCATTGGCAGGCAGGTTTTCAATGACCTAACCTTTCTAGTTGTTTTGCTCTGTTGCTTAGTCGTAGCCGGTAGGCTGTGCTTTGTGTGCTTGCCGCCATGCCTTCGGCGCCACGCCCCACATGTGCTCCGGGTCTGGACCGCCTGCACTCCCGAACACCCAGAACTCGGCGCCAGGTCTTCATCATCTTCATACCGTTCTTCGTCTACAACGCCTTCCCCGGTGACGGCCTCGGACGTCTACACTTATCGGTGGGGTGGCCCCCCCTTTGCCGCCTCCTACAGTTTTTTTCGGTGGAGCCCGTCGACGTTACACCTCTGCGTGTGTCTACCTTTTGGCCCGGCCTTGCGCCTGCGCCCGCCACCACGGCAACATCGACGGCCCCTCCCTCTACTCTACTACACCAGCTGCAGCTCCTGCCACTACCGTTGCCGACACTGCCGCTGTCACTACCCCCAGCAACGTCCTGGAAATGCTCATCCAGTGCCTAGCGGAGACGGACCAACTGGAAACTTACCTGGAGTCAGTGCGTTCCACCGGTAATAAGGTCCGTCGGCACACCGCGTACCATGCGCTTGCCCGACGTCGTGCCGTTCTGCTTGCCCTACCAGATCGAGTCCTTTGCCAACAGGAACTCCTGGATGGTCGCTGTGTGTTCGACTTGCCCTTCGTTGCGGATGAACCCCTGACAACTTTTGGCCAACCTTCTTACTCATGCCCGAGTTGACCCTGATGGTTTTCAACTATTCTTTGAGCAGGTGGAAGCCGCGCCCAACGACCCCAGCCGTACTGGTGGACCGATGCTTCGCGCGGCTTTGCCTTTCCCTGCGGTTGCACACCGCATCCGTGGCGCGCCGACCTTAGCTTGGTTTGGACACAACACCACTGTGGCAACGGCTTTGCATGTACTACGTGAAGGTCACCTCCGCCCATCCACTTTTTTGCCTCCTCCGATGACTCCTGGATCCCTTCCGCGGCTTTCTACGCTCGCGGCAGTGTACATTCTTTGGCAAGGAGCCCTACGACACCTGTAGCCTGCCTGGACTTTTCAGACCGAGCACGACAACAAGCCTGCTCGGATGCTGCCTCCTTCCCGGCCTGCGCACGCCCCAACATGCCGAGGCCGGCCAGTCAACATCTTCGCAACAACCAGAGCGGCGTGGTCCCGGAGAATGCTGCCTCCTACTTTTGGTCCGTTGCACATGGTTCTGACGGACGTTGGGGAATCCACGTCAACCTGGCCCAGCTCGAAGGGATGGCCATCTTCTTGTGACACCACCGCGGTGAGTAAACAGGTTGCGTTTTGCTGGCACGTCGGTGATCTGTTGTTTCAGTTCCGCAGCCATTTACTTGATCCTCCACCACGTGCAGCTGTTGGTTCAGGCCCTTCTGATAGTTTGGACGACATGCCCGCCACCTCCTTCAACTCGGACTTTCTGCGCAGCCGACGGCCAACTACTTCAAATTCGAGATGTGTTACTTCGGGTCTACCAGCGCCGTCCCAACCTTCGACCCAACGATGTGACTCCTCCTCCTTCTGATGCGCCACTACCAGTGACAGATGAGACAGGCGCACCGGCGGCATCCGTGACTTTGACCCCTGGACCTACTCTTCCCTCAGCTCCCGTTCCACCTCCTGCTTAAGGCGGGCCATTCTAATCCCGCCCTGAATCCTCCGCCTGGCACTGCCACTACCACCACCACGACGACATCGCACCAGGCACAGAACACCAGACCGCAGCCGTGGACGACGGGAGTTCGTGAACGTGATCGCGACCGTGACCGACATCGTCATGCTTCTGGCACGGCCGCCGCCTCTACGCCGCTACGCCAACACTAACTGCCCCCCGCAATGTGGTAATCGGGCACCCTCGCGAGCTGGTTCCTGGTACTATTGCGGCGTCCAAGACGTCAGGCTTACCTGCGGTGGCTCGCACTCTTCCTGGCGGCACGATGGGCTATGTCGGCTATGTTCCAGTGAAGGCGATGCCGGTACCCCCTCCGAACCCATCTCCGGCACGCCCACCTTTGCGGAGAGGATCTACGAACCCGCCGGCACCGGAGGGACTATGCCTCCAGATCCTGATCGACTGAGTCGTCGCTCCCGCAGCCGCTCTCGCAGCCGTGCTCGTCGCCGCCGTCGAGAAGCTGAACGCCCACGAGAAGCTCATCCGCGTGAAGCCCGGCGCCCTGCAGATGCCCGACCTGTCACCTTGTACTCGGTGGCTCGCGATGAGATCACGGACATGTACTGACAAGATCAAAAAGACCGGCACCATGGTTGCGCACACACCTTGTGCCTTCTTCGGTTTGCACCTCATTTTCATTGCAATCCGCAGCCATTTCCGCAGCCTTTTTATATGGGACTTCGGCTTCTTCATCGCCCTTGTGAGCCCTTCATCATGGCTTCCTATCGTTCTCGCGCCCCAGTCCGTTCACATGGCAATGGTCGACTTTCACACCGACCCCGACCACATTCTGGCTCTCAAGGTCACTCCGATCGACGTGGTCCTCCTCGTGCTCACGGTTCCTATGCCACCCACTCACGTACGCAGGATTCCTGGCCTGCAGCTACACCAAGCACGAAGTGGACGCAGCCGCACCCCGACCCGGCCTTCTACACACCGACGACACAGTCAACCTTCGGTTTGGTCCGGGCGACACGGACAAGACCGGGATTAGCTTCAACACTCATCGCCCAGAACCCGGTCATCACGGCCATCGCAGCCCGACTCGCGCTCTTCGCAATTTCGGCACTCCGGAGACGAGGATCTCTTCATGGATCAAGCTCGACGACAACACGCCAGGTCACCGCCTCGCACGCGCGCGGCGCTCCTCACCACCACCGTCGACGGGACGACGCAATCGACGCGATCATCATCACCATGTACATCCTCTCCTCAACGACAAGTTCGAGGACGTGCGCTCCGGGTTCCAACTGGGTTACCAATGACCAATTCCTCGATTCCAACAACGACAGGGGGTTTCCTCTTCCCCGTCGGGTTGTCGACACAGCGCTCACATGCCGACTCGGGATAGCGGACATGCCCATTCACCAGGTGCCGGTCGTGGCGCTCGCACCCAACTCAATGCAGGCGTGGATTGTCCGATTGTTGGCGGCTGGACGTCCGCTTGTCCTGGAGATATTCCGCTCGGCAGGAAGCTCTACTGGCCTCCTTCATCATGAGGACTCTACGCAAAGGCGCCGATCAGTATGATGTCAGCGACATTCTGAAGGCCTTACACGATGGAGGCAGCGTGGCTACGGAGGGGCCGAAAGACCTCACACTTTGGTCCTACCGTGCGCAGCTTCTTCAGCATGTGGCCGACGCGGTGGCCACAGTCATCAACGACATGATCGGACGTTCGGACACCAACACCGGCAAACCGGCACTGCTTGAGCAGATACAACAGCTACAGAAGGAGAATGATGAACTTCGTCTTGCGGCCACTGGAGTAGAGTAGACACCCAGGGACTTGAGCATCCCCTGGCAACTCCCAATCCGGAACCTGACGAGACCACCCGCATCCGCCAGGCTTTCGAGCCCTTCGAACGCAAGGATCGCCGAACAGTACTGAGTTCCAATGCTCCCAAGTCCGGCAGCGCCACGGATGTTCAGAAATGGGTCGACAACTTGCTCAAGATGCACAAGGAGGCCTTTAATTCCAAGCATGGTGCGCTGCAGAAGCTGGTCAAGAAAGCCACAGGAGGGGTTCTACCCCCCTTGGCTCGCACGTTGGTTGACTGGGGTTTGTCTGTCAACATCACGTCCAAGTTGAACGAGGCCAATCAACTTCGCGTGTTAGCCATGGCCGAGGTTCTGGCAACGTTCAAACCAGCAGCTGCCCCTTCGACCTCGTGACCATCCATCTGTTGCAGACTACGTGCTACTACGAATGCGGACCAGACCGCCGTTTCACATCTGTGACGACCTCGTCGACGGCACTTTTGCTTACAATGACTTTGCCATGGTATGCATTGCACCTTGTTTTCGTCATCCTTTCCCGCAGCCGTTTGAGGAAGCCACATCGATCTTGGGTTGTTATTATCACGCCATGACCAAACGAAAAGCGTCGGAGGCAGGCCTACCCTGGGAGTCCGTCTTCGGCCAGATTTTCCGCATGGACGTCCATGTGCCCCCGGACAGAGTGACCCGACACCAGCCCATGCGGATGCAGCATGCATGAGACCATCTTGCAGGCCAAACTACTCCTCACATACCGCATCCACGACCGCACGGGGAGAGTACCTGACATACCCGCCTTCTTTCTTGAACAAGATCGACGTCGACTTTCAGATTGGTCGTCGGTCACCTCTGTGGCCATTGTCACCAGTGCACTTCGTTCGAGTCCATCCAGACGGTCGCCGATGACATGTTTTCATGGACGTGGACAGCTAATAAAAGTGCGCCACCGTTGCCGTTCTTCTCTCACAGTTGCTTTGCAGCCATTTTGCAGTGCGTTCTGTACCTCGCCCCGACCTCCTCCTGATCCCTTGCAGCCATGGCTTCGGCGTTCCGGGACTTCTCCACGACCCAGGAAATCGACGAGTGGTCCTCAGCAGCTTCTCGCTCTAGTCGCCGCAGCATCGTCAACGCCTGCTTTGTTCTACGTGGACTCAATCCTCCATCCTCTCCCTCTGCCGTGGCCTATACCGGCCTGTCTTCGATTCCGCTGAACCTTTGGGCTTCTTTCTTCATGGAACTACGTGGCTGGTTGATCTCTACTTCCCCTACGGACCCACGACCGTACGTTCAACGAGTCATGGATGACATCGCATACGGCCGTCCCAACATGTTCTACGACAAGGTCCGCATTGCAGACAACACCTATCAGGGCCTGCTTGACCGTCTTCGACGTTCATCTCGCCATCCGACTTTCTCAGGTCAACCGCACTATTGGCAAAGACGTCATACACTACCTCAAGAGTCGGGACACCATGTACTTTGTCAATCTTGACCTCGTGCAACGCCCCCCACCTCAACTCTTCGCCCGAGAGCCTACCCCTCGGATGATGGGTCCTTTTCTTTCTTGTCGAGAACTACCGTTGGGACGACAGTACCATAGCGTCGTCAGTTTCTCGGACATTGTCTTCGACATGCTTCTCCCCCATGGAGTCCGAACTTGGACAGCCCGAGAACTACTACCTTCTCAGTTACGCTGCCTTCGCGTACGTTCTCATCATGAACTTGACCACATCTACCCATACGGCTTCCAACTACTGTGATCCGACCACTGGATGATTCGGCGACCGCCCACGAGAAAAGCACTGATTGCGCAGGTCGACCCCGGACTCTTGGTGCATTTCCATCACCGCTTCCGCAGCCATCTTCAATATTGTTCCCGCAGCCGTTTCTTTCCATACTTGCTACCCACGAGCCATTCCTCCTCTCTTCGATCGTCATCAACATGGACACGGATCTTCGTCGCCTCACTGATGATGACATCCGTCGATGGCTACAACCTCTGCAGCCCTATCAATTCTTCCGCCTTGAGGACTTGATGAACCAGGAACGACCTACAACTGCTCCGGAACGGAAGGAGGAATGTTCCACATGCCATTTTCGACTTTGCACACGGAGATCCCCTTGCAGTGAACACCCCGGCCGGTGTAGTTGTCACGTATGCCATAAGTGGTGGAAACGGCATGTGCAACCCTTCAAGGGACACGGCAAAGGCGACAAAGGTGATGGCAAAGACACCAAAGACAAGGGCATTCATGGTGGTTCTGCAGGTTCCTCTGGCTCTACTACGGGTCCACCTGCTGTCAGCAATTAGCCGCCAATTGCGCAGCCTAGCACCGATCGGACCATCAGTGCCACCGTCGGCTTTGCGTTGATTGCCGCAGAAGATGCTTGCATGATGGATGAGACACTGCCTTTGCCATCCTTCTTCTCATAGTGGATTCGGTGTTTCTTCTTCACGCATCACGGTAGCCTTTTTCCGCGTTACTGCCGACTGTTACATTTCCTTGCACCTCATGAAGTGCTCTGCCGCTGCAGCGGGATTGGAATGGCCGGCCAACATCGTGCGTTTCGACATCTATGTCCCTGCCGGGTTCTTGGGCTACGACCACACGGAACAGCGCTATCAGCTTCATGTGTGGAGTGATTCCCAGGTGGACCGCATGAAGTACACAACCTCGCCAATTTACTGTACCAGCATCACGGCCTCTACCTTCACCCAAGGCATTTTCGCCTCGCACAAGCTGGCCGCCCCTTGCCATATTCTGCCCCTGTCACGCGTGCCGCCACGCTTGCCCAGGTATATGCTCAGCGTACCTGGGCTTCACCTGTTCGATCTTGGACTTGATCCGATGTTCTACTACGACTTCCACCAGGACTGATCCCGCTGCGCTCCTCCACAACTTCCTCTACGACGTCGTGCTCCTCTTCGTCAACACAGATGACGTGCTGTGAGCAATGGCTGAAAAAGCTCATTCTCCAGTACAAGTATCCTTTTCCTTCTTTTCATGTTCCCAAGAACAGCCTCCGAGAGGCCCCACATCAAAGCATCAAGAAGTTTCTTCACAAGTTTCAAGTATGGGAAGAAACCGTGTGGGAACCGGAATTTCGACTTGAGTCGGTTCCATGTCCATGTGCGAAGTACAGGAACCAGCTTCCAGAGAGTTGCTTTTCTTCCGGCCATGTTGCTGCAGGCCTTGAACATTTTCAGTTTTTGTTACCTGGCTGTAACAGCATTCTTTCGGCCAGTGCTGCGAGCACATTCTTCCCCGGCCGGAATCATTGGCTTGCCAAGTCCAGGGCTCTGTTTGATCAGTGGCTCAAGCGACACAGGCTGCCAAACACTCTGCATCCCATGTTTGAAGACTTCTGCAAAGAGCAGTGGCAACAACATGTCGGTGCATTGGAACATTCGTCCCGGTTGAACTGGGCTATGCTTCAAAAAGTCAAGTCCACCTTACAGAAAGACTTAGTCTTGTACACTGAGGACCATCATCCCAACCATGTTGCGTGTTACTGTCCTCGCTTTTTCCTTCGTGGATTGTGCACCACATGGGATGACCCCTCAGTATTCAAGCGCTTGGAGGGCTCACCGGCTCACCAGCTGAGTGGCAAGCAAAGATGCTGGATGAAATTCCTTCGCACCTCTCCAGACGGTATTCCTGGAGTTTCTGCAAGAGTGCGAAGTTGCCACAAGGCACAGTATTTCTCAAACGGAAAAAACAGTTCACCAAAGGTCGAACGATCATATCCTATTCCGGATCATTATGCAGCAAGCTCTTGGAGCTAGCTTCTGTTGCTTTGACTTTGATTGTCAAAACTTTGTACGCTGACAACCCAGGCCTGTTGTCGATGCCCCAGTTATGGCAAGCTATCCACAATCACTGGTCTTCATCTCGAAATGGGGATGAAGCAGATGTCGAGTGGAATGACGATTTGGTAGGATTCTTTAATGCAGTGCCCAGGGCCGACATTTTGAAGGCTGTCCACTGCATCGTCAAGGAATATAGCCAGCAGACAGGTCATACCGTCCTGGCTATCGACCTTCTTTCCAAATCTGGCCATCCAGGCCAGCCTCGAGGGAAAACCAAGTCTTCCCTCAAACGACTTTGGATACAGGACTTACCCTCCATAGTCGAATTGTCATTTTCCACGGGGGTATTCACAGCAGCCGGAAAATGCAGGTTGCAAGTCGAGGGGACATGTATTGGGAATCAAATATCTCCCATCTTGTCCGGACTCCCTGTCTTGCTGGCAGAGAGAGAATTCCTTTCGTCGTTGCCTGCAGCGATTTCTTCCTCGCTGCTATTTCTCCGATATGTTGACAATCGCCTGATACTCGGGCCGAAGGCTGCATTACAGTCGCAGCTCATGCAGCAATTTTGTGATCCCCATTTCTACCAAGGGATCGTGCTTGAAAGAGTTTCGGATCATCAGTGGCTTGGCTTTACCATTGATGCTGCTGCTCGTACAGCAACTTTTAATATGCCAGAGCAGCCCTGGCAAATCCGTTCTCCAGCCAGTGCCGGGTCATGGAAACTGGCAACATCTGGCTATTTTTCCCGTGCATCATTGATCCGCCAGTACGCCTGGCCTCCCGAAGCTATACCAGCTCGGCTTCGCCGACTCAAGCAACTCTATGTACAGGCAGGATTTCCTGCGAATGCTTTGCGGTAAAGTTGCAAACAACGAACTTTGCAGTGTTTGCAAACTTGAGTGTCGCTTGGTGCACCTCGAAGTTCTTCATGATTTCTGAGTCTTGGTCGTTGTACCTTGGCCAGCTGTATCAACCTCAAGCTTTTTGAGTACAGCCTCTGTGGTCTTCGGACCCATGTCTCAATATCATTTTCATTTCTATGGTGGAGGACCCTCTGGTCCTGACAAAGAGGGCGTTGTGGTTTCGACCACACCCTCCTCTCGCGAAGCGCGACTTGTTCGATCCATGTCTCACCCTCCGCCTCGCGCACCTCTACCTTTGCAAAATGTTTCACCCAGGCCAGCGAGTACCCCGCCTGGGCAGTTCAGTCGCGACAGGAGCCCTGATCGCGAAAGGAGCCCGCGACGTGAAAGGAGTCCGCGGCATCACCATCGTAGTCGTTCTCGCCGACGACAAAGGCGGCACCACCATACTCGACGACCTCAGCCAGCTGAGCACCCAGCTGAAAATCCAGCTGATCGGGCACCACATCGTTCGACGAGTGTGCGACCTGGGCCGCCTGTACCCAGGCCAGCTTCTGCACCTCCAGGTCTTTTACAACCGGGTGCACCTCGACCTCGCCCAACTTTGAACCCTGCGATCAGAATGGTCTCAGCTTCTCCTCCGGCTCCCGTTTCCAGCCCTGAACGGCCACCTGGTCAATGGACACCGGCATTGAGTCAAAGACCTTCAACACCCGGGTCGAAATTGCAATTTCAAAGGGCACCAGCACCGTGCACTACTGACCCTCAGCAAGTTTTGCAGCAAGCTGCAGCTTCCTTTAGAAGCCAGCCTGCTAGTAGTGCTCCTGCTGTGTCTACCTCTGCCCCACAGCAAGTTTTGCAACCAGCTGCAGAGGCCTTTAGAAGCCAACCTGCCAGTAGTGCCAATGCACCTGCTGTGCCTGCAAACCTTCATAGTGTAGCACCGGTGACTCCGCCGAAGAATTTACCTGTGAGTGCCAAAGGCCCACCAAGGCGGTCCACTCCTAGTTCTGTGGATGATGAACTCATGTTTCAAGCAACACATCGCAGCTCTTACCAGCAGCTGCAAGAACAAACCTCCCGGCGAGCCAAAGGCCGAAATGCCGTGGATTACTATGAAGAAGGGATGTCTCCTCTCCTCGCATATATGTTCTTTGTGTTGCATTATCATGAAAACTATTTGACCATCAATGGACTTCATGAGTGGCCGATTATACCGCACAGTGCCATTCGCCGATTTACTGATCGTGTTGCATGGATACGATAGTTTTCGGTTCCCACGCCCAGGATCCTGAAACAGGATGTTGAGCAAGTGTTGCAATTTTTGCTGACCCTTTTTTCGGCCCAGCTGAGAAACCTTTCCTGCCGATGATTCCCATTGGCCAGCGAGAAATTGTTTTGTTAGCAAAGGCTATTTTGGCCAGCAAGATTCCCTATAAGGAAATCTTTCAAGCTTATGCTTTGCCTCAAGAGGCACTGCATGTGTGGGAGCTACCTGTAGCCCACCTGCCCGGACCAGAGGAACAGGCGAATCGTTACTACCTTTGGGGGCATGCAACCTCGGCCGAAGGCCTGGTTGGTATCCTGACACTGGGCAGAGTACTCAGGTCCAGCCTCGAAGCTGTAGGATCTTCTCAATCTGATGAGATTTTGTCATTCTACGGCAAAGCCTCCCAGGAGGCACATTACGAGCCGTCCAAATTGGAGTTTGTTTCAAAGCTACATCACAGCACAAAAAACAGTGCTGGAGTGGTGGTCGGAGGGTTCATTGGAACCGCTCACCACAAAAGCAAGTCCGCTAGCACGATCCATGAGGGCCATTTGTGCAAGTTTCATGCATTGGTGCACTCACCTTCGGGTGACAAGAGATGGGCAATCAGAGAGGCAGCCGGCCGAATCGACCGGATCTGGGTTCTCTCCAGTACCCACAGTGCACCACTTTCGATGCAAACAGCAGTAGCAGAAACATCACACCCCAGACCTGTCACTTTCGACGGGGGAGATGGCAATGATTGGGGAGTCAACTGGCCCAGCATCGAAGATGCGGCCCGTGGTCCCAATTCCCTTACCGAGGTCGAGATGACATGCTCCTGTTGATTTCTTTTGCATGCCTAGCATCACAAGTGCTAAGGTTTTTGTTGAGTGCCTGTTGCAGCAGGAAGCCATTCAAGCATATCTTGTCGGGCTCAGTTGCTGATGTATGTTTTTGCTGCTTTCATTCCTTTCCTTTCAAGCCATGGAGAGACTTCCTCCGGATTCGCTCACAATCATAGCGAGTTACATTGCAGTGATTGAACTACATCTGGTTGTGACTCATGGTTCAACAGTCACACCAGACCGCCTTCCTCGGTGGGACGACAACCTGAAGCGTACACAAGCCTTCATGAGAAGGTTCGGAAGCTATCAACATCCGCTTCCTTGGCATGTACGCACTTCTCCGCTGCAGACCACCTGGACAGTCCATTTTTATACGAGTCATCTTGATCTCGGGGCGCTAATCAGACTCGCCACCGTGGCAAAACCATTGGTCAAACCAATGGCTCAGCCGTCTCAGCATGTTCCGGTCATTAACGTCCGGCATATCCCGCAAATCAGCTGCATGCACAATACCGACTTTGAGTGGACAAAGTCTACTCACAAGCAGTCCTATTTCGGCGCCGGATTGGAGATCTGCCGCCTCGACTGTAAGATTATGACTCACCTTCGCAGTCAGCGCTTGCGACCACCTGATATCTTTTGAGTCTGTACAGGTGATTGGCACTCCTGAGGACAGGAATACAAACAGCCTCCTTTGCCATGTAACTGCTGCGCCTGTGCTAGTTTTACAGCATGAGCACACCATTGTTTTCTTCTTCGTGCTTGTCTGTAGCTCGTTTCTCTCCGCAACTCCTTGCTTGTCATATCGAGCCATGAAGCGGACTTCGGATGAAATGCTTTCTTTCGAGTCCAACGATCCGTCTCAAAGCCCAATCGCACCAAAGAGGGCTACTCCACCGGATCGCAGCATAAAGATTTGGGTGGAAAATCTACCGCCACAATGTGGATGCGTAAGCGCGGCCTTCGACATGGCTGCCCAAGGCATCGTGGACGATTTGAAGACTGAGATCGTTTCGAGATTTTCCAATCCCAGGTTCGGGTTGTACAAGAAGCAGTTTCGACTACTTCAAGGTACTGAGCACAAGCAATTTTTCGAGAAACTTTCCACGCTTAATTGCGAGTTGCCTGTTCGTTTCCAGTGGTCGGAGTACACAACCGAGAGTCATCGACCTCCACTGGAGTACCGACCTTGACAATGTAGTATCCTGCTCTTTTTTCCGCCGAAAAGGCTTTGTGTGTGTGTGTGGACCTCTGTTGCTAAGAGGACACATTGATTTCAACATTGCAGGGGGGCAGCGAGCATTTCTGGATTGCGCTGCCTAACAAAGACCGTCCAGATTTGCTGTGATATGAGGAAGGGACGCCTTCTTCACGTACCTGCAGTTTTTCATGTCTGAAGAGTTTC
>CAJNJA010086908.1:0-19230 GCA_905231915.1 Symbiodinium necroappetens
CGGGCTTGATGACTACTACTACTACTACTACTACTACTACTACTACTACTACTACTACTAATACTACTACGACGACGACGACGACGAGCATGCTGCAATGTCTAGAAATATAGCAGCAATAACAATAACAATCACAATCACTGCAACCACAAAATATAGTCACAGTCATGACCAAATGAACAGGATGAAGACTGCTTTGAACCCTCCTATTGAGCTCAAAGGCCTACTGCAGATGAAGAATGTGAGGGCGCAGCAGCTTTCCGAGCGTCTGTTGGATTCATGTCCGTGGCGGGCCCCTTCCAGCAGACTGCCACCTGCAATGTTGGGAGTTTTTGTGAACTGGAGCTGTCCGGCATCGATCTGCATGAGGATGACGCGATGATGGTGGTTAAGGGTGCATGTGACACAGCCGATGGCAATGTCAGCGATTTCATGTCCTTGCACCAGCCGTTTCGTCTTCAGAGACAGGGTGAGGCACTGCAGATGTTCATGGGGCGGCTTCCCGCACGGACTGTCCCTGCAACTTATGGCCTTTGCTGGTGCCCAAAGCATGGTGCATGCGAGCTGGCGGAGTCGTTCCAAGCCCCAGCCGGGCGACTGCAGATTCATTGCCCAGAAGGTGGGGGAGGGGTTCTCTTCATCAAGGTCTGGAGGTCCGTTTCAGAATCGTGTTGCGAAGGGTGAGGTGTTGTTAAAGTGATCCAAGCAGGGACCCTAATGTAGAGAAGTGCACGAGGTACTTTCTTCAAATCTTTGCGATGTGTTCCATGTGGCCGCGGATTCTACTGTCCTGGAGGTGGCGCAGGGTCTGCGACTAGGTTTCCTTGCCCTGAGCATGAGACAACACGGAAGCGACGTGCTTCTTCAGTTTCAGAGTGCGAGTGTGCGGCTGGCTACTTCCTCGATTCCGGCAGTTGCAGTGCCTGTGACATGGGATACTACAAGGCTGACGTGGGTGATGCATTTGCCTGTAATGTCTGTCCTCAGAATCTGACAACGTTTTTTGGCGGTTCGGTGTCCGTCGCCTCCTGCATTTCTCCCGAGACGGAGGAGGAGGGAGGCTCTAGTGTGGTGGACTTGGACGGAGTCACAGGCCTACACAACGTTTCAGATGTAGCAACGATGACTTTCAATGTATCTCTTGGCACAGACTGGATTGATCCAGATATCAGAAATGTGCTGATCGCTACTCTGCGCCGAAGCATTGCAGACTCTACAAGGATGGACACCAGCGCTGTGGAGATCATGTTGCCCTGGGCAGATGCAGCCGGACGCAGGCTCTCAGAAGTGCCATCAGTGGTGGTCATGCTAAAGTATTCCTCGGCGGCCGAAGCGAATCGCTCTGCGGAGGAGACGGATGTGAGCGTGCTTGTGGATGACATGAGCGATGCTCTCCGGCTGAACGACGACTTGTCCGATTTCACCATCTCGGCAACGTCGAGTCCTGGCACGTCCTCCGTGAGAATCCTTTGCCAAGAGTTTTCTTCTCGGCCCCCGGGGGTGCCGATCTTGAGTGCAAGCGATTGCCTCTGCTTGCCGGGTTATGGCTTTGATTCCCAAAGCGGCACATGCGGACTATGTCCCCAGGGTGAATATAAATCTGCACTTGCAAATGCAGAGTGCGACAAATGCGAGACTGCGAAATCGACCGTTCAGCCTGGTGCCATTGCTGCGCAGCAGTGCGTTTGCGCTGCTGGCTTGTACGAGCATGCAGGAGACTGCCAGAGTTGCCAGATCGGGTATTACTGTGATGGCTCGGGCATCGCACTTCTATGCCCACCAAACTCCACCACAGTCTCTGAAGGATCGCGCTCCCAAACAGAGTGTGTCTGTACGGCCGGACATGAGGCTGGAAATGATGCTTCGCAGTGTGATCCCTGCCCGGCGGGCAGATACAAACCCAGCGTAGGCCGTGGAGTCTGTTTCCTGACGTGCCCAGCAAATGCAGACAGCAGGCCAGGCTCTACGGAATTAGACGACTGCTATTGCTTACAGGGGCACACGGCAGAGACAGACAGCAAGGGACAGCTGCAACGCTGTGTGGGCTGCGCTCTTTACAGTGGCTTAGAGTGTCCCGGTAACTTCTATATGGGCACAAGGAATCACACCCAGCCAAGAGCCATTGCCGGCTGGTTCCAATCTGGCAAGACGTTGGCTGTCCAGTGCCACGTTACCTTGCCCCATGGCGACAGCGTCTGCACGGGTGGCTCTTTGCAGTGCCGAAACAATCCAACTCTTGCAGGTTGCAGCGGAGACTTCGGTAATCGATGTGCCGAGGGCTCTGCAGGCATGATGTGTGGGGAGTGTCCGGAGGGCTGGGCCAGAACCACCCTCTTGGAATACTGCCAGCCCTGCGAGCTCGGCGAGGGGGGTGCCTGGTTGCTGAGCGCCACTGTTTTAGCAGATCTCACGCGAATCACAGCTTTGAACTTCGTGCTTGCGGTTCTGGCGGCTAAAGGATCAGAGAGCTCTTTGAAGCTCCACACTTGCATGATCCGCATGGTCCAAGCTTGGATCGGCTCCTGCCAAATCTTACTTGCGTTCAATCTGGATCGTTTGCAGCCTTTCCAGTGGTCCAACGAAGAGTGCGAGGGGGAGGAGCAGTGCACCGAGAATCGACGATTCCCGTGGCCTGAAGCTGTTTCCGATGCGATGCGTGGAGTGATCTCTTTGACAGCGGTGGTTCCACGGGCAAGCGTGAACTTTGTAGCCGAATGCCAAGCCGAGAGCTGGTCGCCGGGTGACAAGGCCGCGAAGCGGAGTGCACCGGCATTGTACTACCTGTGCTTGCCTGTGCTAACTCTTCTTGGCACGCTAATCCTGTCGGCACTTGTGGTCTACGCTGTGCTGCCGCTGGGAAGAAAGCTCGGGTTCCATTTCAATGATGCTCGCCCGCACAGGAGAACAGCGACTACTGACCATTGATCAGCCCTCGTCGTCCCAGTCCCGAAACAACGAGACGAACACAGAAAGCCCAAAACCCCTTTAACGTTGGAATTTCGCTGAAATGATAGAGGGCCTACTGTTATGTATCATTTAAGCCATATAAACCCTAAACCCTGAACCCTAAACCCTATATACATATATATATAGATATACATACATACATACTTACATACATTTACACCTTAAAATAAAGGGGTCTTGGGCTCTCTGGGAGAAGCCGAGGAAGTAGACCGCAAGCGGGCCAAGCGCCTGGCAGCCCTAAAAGCCGTGCGAGACCATCTGACCCTGGGCATGAAGAAGGACAGCACTGAAGAGCAGGACCCTGGAGTTCAGGGTTATGGGTTTAGGGGTTTAGGGTTTAGGGGTTTAGGGTTTAGGGTTTGGGGTTTAGGGTTTGGGGTTTAGGGTTTAGGGGTTTAAGGGTTTAGGGTTTGGGGTTTAGGGTTTAGGGGTGCATTATCATCCTGGGTGATAGTTGGGTAAAATGTTACATGTCTAAGGGTACTTAAACCCATTAAGGGATAAGCATCAACACTTATAATACGATCCCAACCATGAACTCGTGAAGGGCAGGACCCGCCCGAAGCTTAAGCTTGCGAAGAGGGTTAGGGGACTTGGTAGCCAGGTTATGAGGTAGAGTGATGAGTACCTTAATTGTGGTTGCTGCATACAACCTGCTTACTAAGTTCCCTCGGCCTCTAAGCTATCTACCCTGCCTTTTAAGCTTCCTTGCCGCGAGCTCTTGCGCAGGATGTCGGTGAGAAGCCTCAGGCTGAAGGTCCCGACAGCGCCGCGCCGAAGCTCGGAGGTGTGCTAGAAGAGCTTCGAGCCTTGGACGAGGCGAACGAGGGGCCGCGTAGCTCCTAACCCTAAACCCTAAACCCTAACCCGTAGACTTTTAGACTCTTAAACCCTTAAACCCTAAACCCTAAACCCCAACCCTTAAACCCTAAACATCCCTAAACCCTAAACCCTAAGCCCTAACCCTTAAACCCTAAACCCTAAGCCCGTTCAAGCTTGTCGGAGTTCTCTGTGAGCTTTCGGCAAGGTGGACTTGGACGCGGTTCCAGACAACGTTCTGGCTGAGGGCATACCAGATGAGCAGCTTCTGGCCATCGCCGACTGCTCAGCCTCCTTGTCCCAACGGGTCCAAGTATCATTATCGAATATACTTATACGGTATTTTGGGGGGTGTAAGTATATACCATAATGGTTCTTGGACCCTTTGGGTGTAAAGATAGCTCTGGTTTTGATGAAGACGTGCATGCTCCCGTGTTGAGACCCCGACCTGTAACCGCCTGAGGCATCCGATGGTTTGTTCACCGAGAAAGCCCTGCAGCGAGTGGAGCCTGCCCCAGTTTTTTTTTGTGTGTTGTCCTTCTGTGGAGCCATGTCTCTGCGATGTTCGGAAAACCAATCGAGTGCACGTTTTGATGCCGGGCAGGGGCGGCTGTGCATCAACATCTTAACATATGCGTCCATTACATTGTAGCTTCCATATCAGACATTGCTTCTGCAAGCATCCGACCTGCATCGATTTGGTTCACAACTGTCAACAAATCGCGTGTTGAACGGGCTTTCGCCTTGCATGGAACCTTGAGGCATAATTCGGGTATATCATACTTCTTCAGGTTTATGTCCAGCCCTAAGCCGAAACCCTCAAACACTAAAATCCAAACCCTAAGCCTTGAAAGAGCCCATAAAGGAACCCTTAGAGGAACCTTGAAAGGAAAAAGAGCATGCTGTTGTCGTAGGCTTTGGGGTTTCGGGTTTTTCAGCCTAACCCCCCACTTCAGAGGCTTCTCGTCTGCCCTTTTTTTACAGTGAGCTTGATTCTGTAGACCCTAAACCCTAAACCTTAAACACTAAACTCCAAACCTTAAGCCCTGAGCACGAAACCCTAAACCGTAGGCAGCCCGGGCTTCTGCTGTTGCCGAGGTCCTTGGTGCTGTGGCGTGGAAGATGAGAGGACCGACCCATGGACACGAATCCCTAACCCTCATCCTCGAAGACACTAGACCCTAATCCCCGAAACCTCAATCCGAGACCTTAAGCCTTAAACCGTAATCCTAAAGCCCAGTCCCTAAACCCTAACTCCTTAGCCCTAATCCCCTAAACCCTCCCAAACTCCTAAACCCTAATCCCTGAACCCGTCCCTAAACCCCGTCCCCAAACCCTAAATCCTACACTCTAATCCCTGAACCCTCTCCTTACATCTGCAGGAGCCTCCGTCGTGCCTTGTTTGTTCAAACTTAAGAATATGGATAAAGGTCAAGGGATACGTGCGAAGAAACGAAGGCTGATGTAAGATTCAACGAGGTGAAAAAAAGGACGCCTCGTGTTTTCTCAATGGAAAGGGATTATTTGAGCGGGTGGGTTTTTTGTGTTTTCACTCATAGCTTGACTAGTAATTGCTTGGCCGTGCCAATCGTAAACCCTAATCCCTAAACCCTAGACCCTCAACCCCAATCCCTAAGCCCTAAACCCTCTCCTGAACCCTAATCTCTAAATCCTAAATCCTAAACCCCAATCCCTAAAGCCTCTCCTAAACCCTCATCCCTAAACTCTAATCCTAAACCCCAATCCCTAAAGCCTCTCCTAAACCCTAATCCCTAAACCCTAAATCCTAAAGCCTCTCCTGAACCCCAATCCCTAAAGCTTCTCCTAAACCCTCATCCCTGAACAATAAATCCTAAACCCCAATCCCTAAAGCCGCTCCCTAAACCCTAATCCCGAGCCCGAAATCCTAAACCCTAATCCCGAAACCCGAAATCCTAAACCCTAATCCCTAAACCCCAAAAGTCCTTTGCGGCTGAAGGAGAGCTGGAGGCAGAAGCGGACCGCGGAGGCTTCCGGAAGGCTCCTGGAGTTCAGGGCGAGTCAGAGTAGGCTATAAGGTTCCTTTAAAGGGCTTCCTTAGGGGATCTATAAAGGGTTTGCTTTAAAGGGCTTCCTTAAGTGATCTACAAAAGTTCTATACGGGGGTTGCCTTAAAGGGCTTCCTTGAGAGATCTATAAGGGTTCTATAAGAGGTTTAGGGTGTAGGGTTTACTCGGAGACCCAGGAAACTTAGCCAGTAGCGTAGCCATAGTTAGGGTACTTAACGCCTCGTTACTGAGCCCCCTGGGCCTTCCAGAGGGGACGATTCCACGTCCCCAAGGTCCCCGGAGAGCCCAGTACTCCTTAAGGATATAGCTTAAATCACAACGGAAAGCTCCCTACATCCCTTAATTGAGGGGTCCTGCCCGAATTTTGACACAAGCAGATGCCAGGTTCAAGTCTTACAAACCATCCCCGGAAGGTGCATAAGACGAGGTTGGAAAGCAACATGACTTGCCATCAGCAGCCTGTAAATGCTGCAGAAATTCCCCGACACAGCTACGGCAGCGAGCCTTTCGAGCCTTTCGTTTGATGAGCTTTCCCCTGCAAATTCACGAAGACAAGAATGACAAATGTGGACATTTGCAGTAAGATCTATAGTACTTCCAGAACACAACTTCGGAGACAGGAGCGCGGGTCTCCTTTCCGGAGTTGAGGCTCTCTCCTCATGCCCAACAGAACTCTAAATCCCGAAACCCGTTTTTTCAAGCTCTAGCCCTCCGGCACAAGGCGGCCTTTGTTTTGGAGGTGGCTGGGGCTGCGGAGTCCGTCGCAGAGCTCGTCGACTTGCAAGGGGAGCTGGGGCCAACAAGCCCTAACCCGGAACACTAAACTCTAAGCCCCTAAACCCCAGACCCTAAACCCTAAACCCTAAATCCTGCATGAACACTAAACCCTAAACCCTAAACCCTGCATGAACCCTAAACTCTACAGGAGCTGGGGCGTTCGCTGCTCCTGCGTGCCGAGGATCATCTACGGCTCAAGGAGTCGGAGCTCGTGGCGGAGGATTGGGTTTAGGGCTTAGGGCCTTTAGGGTTTAGGGCTCAGGGCCTTTAGGGCTTAGGGTTTAGGGCTGAGGTTCTTTTAGAGTTTATAGGGTTTAGGGTTCAGGGACAAGTGGGGTTTCATAGGGTTTTGAAGGGTTACACAAGACTTGTATCGGGGATTACAGGGCTCTACAAGGGCTTTATGTGGACTTGATTCGGAGGTCCAGGGGACCGCTGCAAGCTTGGACCTCGCGCTCTTCACTTTCCGCCCCGGGCTGATGGCGCTGCTGAAGCAAAGTGTCCCGGTGATATGGCTCACGCAGCTGGCCTTGTGGCCAGAGCTCATGTCCCAGTTTATGCAGATGATTCGATGCATCTCGGTCCGCGAAGATAGAGACGGGCCGGTGATGGTGCAGCGTCTGCATGCACATCCCGATGTGGAGTGCTGGCAAGAGGAGCACATGACGCTCTTTACTATCGGTGCGACGGGCCTGGTGCTATGGTGCTTCGGCATCCCGCTTGCCCTGTTCCTTCGAATTTGGGCCCTGAGGGATCGGCAAGAGCCGGAGAATCGTCGCCTTTTCGGCTACTTCATTGAAGGCCTAGAGCCCAGGTTTTGGTGCCTTGCACGACAAACATTCTGAAGAGCTTTCCATGGTTCAAGCTGGACGCAACCCCAACGGTAGTGGGAGATGGTGCCTAGGCCCCAGGCCCAAAACCCAGCATATAAAACTCAAAACCCTGAACCCCAGACTCTAACTTCCCAAACCCTGGAAGCCTCGACAGTCTTCATCATGGGCACTTAACATGGTCCCTTACCCTTCTGTATAGGGGTCCGAAGTAAGGGCCCTTATGATGTATACTGTGTAAAAGGGTTATAACAAGGGTCCCAAATCGAGGGCCCATACTTAGGACCCTAGAAAGCCTCGCCAAGGTATTGGGAGTTGGTGGTGAAGCGGCTTGATATCGGCCTGATGCTACTCATCGCCTCCACATCCATAGCCACTGACGACAAGGCAAAGCTGTTGCTCTTTGCCTTAAACTCAGGCATACAGCTCGCCGTCACGGCTTGGCTGAAGCCATATTCCAACTCGCAAGCAGAAGTTTTAGACTTCTTGGAATGTCTCCTGCTCGGTGCACGATTTGTGCTTTTCACCACCGTTACGATGCTGCTGATCTTCTTTCCTTCCCGGGAGAGCATCTGGGCTTGGTCGGCCACTTGCCTCGCATGAATGCATTAGGGTCAGGGTTTAGGGTTGAGGGTTTAGGGTACACGAGCTTCGCAGTTGCGCTCGAAAGAAGCCGTTGACCGCCGAGGTTTCGTTGCTCGTGATGCTGGTGGCAGTGATTTTGTACGTGGTGCTTCACATCATCGGTCAGACCCTTCGCAACGCTGCTGGCGAGCTGGACGGCAAGCCCAAGAAGCGTGAGGAGCGGGCCCCATTGGTCCCCAAGCCTATGGTCCGTTACCCTTGTTTATAGGGGTCCCAAGTAAGGGCCCCTGCGACCGAAGGTTTGTGCAAGTAAGACGGGACAGGAGCGGAACATTGCTCTTCGCCATGCGTCTGCCTCTCGCAGCGGCATCATCAAGTCCGATGGCGCCACGGCTGCTTCTGTGTAGTACTTCGTCCAACGCGGCATGTGCACAAACAGGTTCAGGGTTAAGGGCTTGCGGTTTGGGAACGCCTGCTTTGGCTGGCTGATCATGTCCCCGCAAGCTCGAGACCCCTAAATCCTCAACCCCAACCCCAAAACCTTAACTTCAAACATCTTGAAGCAGTGCTATCCATTTAGCTGGAAGCTGCCTGTTAAGGGTGGAGGGTTTTAGGGTTTGGCAGTTTGGGGTTTTGAGTTTAGGAGTTTAGGGGTTCGGGGTTTAGGGTTTAACGCTCTTTAGGTTAGGGGTTTAGGGTTTTAGGGTTCAGGGTTTAAGGGGTTTGAGTAGAGGGTTTTTAGCGTTTAGGGTTTTGGGTCAAGTTCGTCGTCACTCCGCCAAAATCCGGAGTAAACAGCAGTGAAGCTCTCGGCCTAACCCTCAACCCTAAATCCTGAACCCTAACCCCTAAACCCTCGACCATAAACACCAAATCCTAAACCCCAAACCCTCAACCCTAAACCCTCAACCCTAAGTCCTCAACCCCAAACGCCTCAAAACGCACTAAAACGCCCCAAAGCACCCCAAACCGCCATGGACCCAGGGCCTGGTCTCCTCGCAAAGCTGAAGCAGAGCGGCGTGGCGCTCTTGCTGCCGCTGTTCCAGCCGGAGTCTGGTACGGTTTAAGGTTTAGGGTTGTAGGGTTTAGGGTTTAAGGTTTAAGGTTTAGGGTTTAGGGTTTAGGGTTCGTTGCGGTTAGGGTTGAGGATCATAGTAAGGAAAACATATATGATTGACTGTAGATCCGGATTGTATTGTGGTAACTTGAGTAGTCTGGGTTGCAACCGTTTTCTCGTAACAAGAGCTTCATATTCCAAAATAGGCAAATTTGTATTGCTTACTATTATAAACCCTTGTTCTGAAGGAAACCTTGTTATTTGCTTTAGATCCCTATCAGGGTAAGTTCAATTTTCATACTGAACTATGTATGAAAATTTAACTTGCCGATTCGAGGGCAATCCTACTATTTACTGTGCATCCCTCTGATGACATCCTTAAATTAGTTCCCTTACAGCAACCCAGCATATTGGGTCTCTCATGGCAAGTAGTTCTAGTTTGGAATTGAGGCACCGTTTTAGCTACTAGTCTCTTAAGACGCACCCCAGGAGTCTCTGAACCGTCATAATTTAAGCTTGCCCTCGTTCGTTTTTACATGTCTTTATTTGACCTTATTTGCCCTTAAATTAACCCTAAGAAGCCCTTCAAGGAACCCTGAAAGGCACCCCAGAACCCCTTGCAGGAACCCTTAAGAGGCCCTTACAGGCACCCCAAGCCACCCTTAAAGGGAACCCAAAACCACCATGAGGAAACCCTGTTGAGAACCTTAGAGTTCCTTCCTTAAGAGCCACTCTGAATCCTAAGCCCATAAATCCCGATCCCGACACCCTGAACGGTTTAGGTTCCCTAAGAGCATCCCTAAACCCTGAACTCCATACAAAGGTCATTAAAATAGGCTATATTGATGAGTAAATTCCTTAGGAGCAACCCGGTAAACCCTAAACCCTAAACCCTAATTCCTTAAGGGCAGCCCAGTAAACCCTAAACTCTAAACCCCAAACTCTAAACCCTAAACTCCTAAACCCTAAACTCTAAACCCTAAACCCCAAAACCCCCAAACCCCCTAAACCCCTGAACCCCTAAACCCTAAACCCCCGAACCCCTGAACCCCTAAACCCCCCCAACCCTGAACCGTAAACCCCTAAACCCTAGCGTTCCTTAAGCGCAGCCCAGGAGTCACATCTGGCCTTCGACTGGTCATTAAGAGCGGCGAGTCCCAGCATCATCACCCGCAAGAGCCAGATCCAGGCCCCTCCAAAAGTGCTCGCGTGATATAAAAAGTAACTATAACAGTAACAAGGACAATAACGGTAGTAACGGTAGTAATAATAATATCAACATAATAGTAGCGGCAACAATAACCACAATATCAGTAGTAATCACTAGGAACTGGAATTGTAATCGAAACACTACAAGTTTTTGGTAATCATGAGTGGTTTAGGCACCGCCCCCAAACAACGAGCCTCGTCCAAAATAAGCCTGTTTGCCTTTGTCTTTTCTTGCCTTCGACATCTTTCCTGAAAAACCACTAAATGCCACTATTTGTCACCAAAAGCCTCAAGCCTTAAACCCTAAAGCCTAAATCCTGGATCCTGAATTAATGCCCTCAGTGACCCTAAGGGTTGCCTTTTGTTTGCACACTAAACGCCCGGGTTCAGGGTTTATGGTTATATGCTGCTGTGTTGCTATTGTGTGCACTGCGAAACCTAGAACTCTGATGCCTTCAGCCAGTCAGTGGGTAAACAAAGGCAACAACGGGCACTTCCAGCGCAAATAAGTGGCAAATTCAAGGCATATACAGCAACATAGCAGTTGAGATGTCGAATAACGACAAATACGGGCACATGGCTGTCAAATGGGGGCAAATGAAAGCAAAAAGCGTAAAACTACTACTACTACTACTACTCCTACTGCTACTACTACTACTACTACTACTACTACCACTACTACTACTGCTGCTACTACTACTACTGCTACTGCCACTACCACTCCTACTACTACTACTACTACTACTACGACCACGACTACGACTACGACTACTACTACGACTACTACGACTAATAATGAGAACAACAAATATTAGCAATAATAATAGCAATAACAGTAATAGCACTCATAGATTTTTAGTAATCACAGCAATATCCATGGTAGCAGTAACAATAAGGGTGACAGGAGTGGCATTAGCTCAAAGGCCCGAAGCTTCGTTTGATGTTAATGTAAGTTTCAGGGTTTCGGGTTTTAAGCATCTGGAGGTACCGCGGTTCCTGGTGGAGCGCAGCCTCTGGGAAGCACGTGGAAGTTGTCGGTTGTGCTCAGGGCATTTTGGTAGTAGGAAAAAGATCCTTACCCCCAAATCATAAACCTAAATCCTGCGCAGGGTGAGTTTGGTACTAGTGGTTGTGGAAGGCCGTTTCTGGACAAAGCCCCGCCAAGTCTTCCACTATGACCTGAACCGTAAGCTTTCACCCCAAACTGTTTTCTCGCGGAGCCATGAGGCTGGTTGCTGACGAGGATGACGAAACTATCGTCGCTTTTGTTGAGGCTTTCCGTCGGATTTCAAAAGGAGGCAGTGAGTAAGGCCTACCAGGACTTCGTTCAGCTCTGGCTGTCGGATTTCGATGGATACAACATCCCCAATGTGAGCGTGCTGTGCGCCTTGGCTGTCGCTTGCCGATCGCTACCCCATAACCTGGGGAACTCTGTGATCTGCAGCTTTTGGAAGAGGGAGACCCAGAAGCTCGGATTGCAGGCCTGGTGTCCTGGTCTTGTGATTCGGGACCCAGGGGATCTTAGGAGAACCGCAGCCTGAAACATGCCAGGGGCAGAAGAAGTTGGCATTGCAGAGCCCTTTCCAGCATGAATGATACCGAGTGCTGAATCAGATGTATAAGTTTCTTGAGAACGTGTCTTGTCAGCGATGCACGTGGTAGGGAAGTTCGTGTTTTATTCGATTTCCTGGCATCCGGCTGAGAGTGAACTACAAGCAGATCCAAGTTCTAAGTTCTAAGTCGATCTCGGCTACCCGCGCAGTTCAGGTGCTGTTCCGTGTTGAGGTCGGGACTGAGTTCCCAGAGTGTTCCAGAATTGCGGACCTTCAGGCTTTAGTGTTTAGGGTATGTCTAGGCTGATAGATATCTTGACGCAGCAAAGGTTAAGACATGGATACGATGGGCTCCGACATACAAGGTACAAGCAATCTACCTCTGTTGTGAGGCTGTTTGCATTGGTGGTGCCTTCGACGGTGCAGTCCCTGGACCCTAAATCCTAGACCCGAAACTCTGAAATCAAACGTGTCCATGAAGGCAAATGCAAATGCTCGCTGGCAGCTTTTCGCCGATGATTTCGCCAAGACGGTGCAGATGTTCGCGATGCTTCAGAAGGCTGCGCAAAGTAATGATAACTGTGATGCTTGTAGCAATGCGAATGATATGATCAATGTGGTAATCGTAGTTCTCACAGCAAGAGTAAGCTCTCGTAGCATCAGTATTTGAAATACCATGCCGAGCTGGTGCTTCGCCCCAGGAGCTCGATGTGTTTTTGGCATGCCGCTGCCCTAGACCCTAAACTCTAAACCTTCCGGCACTCAGCTTAGTTCATGACATACAACTGAACATACTCTTCCGCACCGAAACTCATGCTAAATCCTACTACTGCTTCCACTCCGAAGCAGATCTTGTGAAGCAGAAAACCAGGTCATACCTTTAGTCACCAGACGCCCCGAGCACCCTTGGATCACCCTGGAGCTTTCGCAGGCTTTGCAAGAAACTAAACACTGCGTGCTGATCACAACGCCGAGGCTTCTGCTCAGTACAAACGATCAAAATCGCAAGTTCGTAAGCACAAAAGACAATGCTTACGGTCCGAAGTTTTTGAGGCCCACCAAGAATTCCACCATGCCTTATGGAAGGTCGTAAAGTCGCGCCGTACTGGCTTCAGGGAACGTGAATCCGGGCGAAGACGCAATGGGGTTCCAGCACCATGGTCAGAGAACCATAGGATCTTCGCAGGTTCCTTTCGGAACATCAGTGGGAACCCACCACAACTACCGACGAGGAGCGCCAACTCCTCCGAGAATCGCCCCCTTGGCTACACCACCAACAGCAGCAACAGAACCGTTTTCTATCCAAGAACTTACCGATGCCATACAGCAGCTCAGAAATAGCACGGCCCCAGGCCCGGAACGATACCGGCACAAGCCCTCAAGCTTCTGCACAATGTGGTCGAAAGGAAACTTTGAAAGTACTCAACGCATGCTTCATTGCTAAACCAGTCCCTTGCGATTAGGAAAGATGCTAACATCGAAAGTATATTCAAAGGTAAGGGGGACGACTTCAATCCTGAGTCTTACCTAGCCACTTCACTTCTTAATGCCATCTATAAAATTTACACCGCCCTTCTCCAAAAGCGCCTCGTGGCAGCGCGCGATCATCAGCTTCGCACTGCTCGGTATGGTCTTCGCACCGACCGCAGAAATCTACAACCTCTTGTCATACTCCACTGCTTACCCGGACTACTCTCTGAGCACCGGTCAGCCTATGAATGCAGTCCGATGAGACTGGAAAAGGCGTTCGACAAGATTGATCACGAATCCATATGTACAGCCATCCAGGAGTACACTGCCAGTACGTAAATATTGTTCGAGATTTCGAGATATGAATGCGGGTCAATCAGCGACGGCTCGAAGAAATAAGATCAGTAAGAATAATGATAATAGCATTGTTATGCATAGCAGCATGAAATACCCACAATAACAACAATAATCACCACAGTAAAAACAATGACAATACTGAGAATAATAGACATGGGACAATGGTACTCACAGTCGTCGTGCAATTGGCAAGCGTCGTATTAATCTAGCAACAACATAATTGACACAACAAGAGCCGAAACCAAGAGAGCGCGAGCGTTGAACAGGCGGATGCGGATGACCTCATGCGGTCGGTGCAGGACATTCTCAAGGAAGCGCAGAGCTGCAACCAGCATGTGGATGCCGCTTTGTCTACTTCTGGGATTGGCAGTGCCCGAAACCATATATATATATATACATATACACACACATATATATATATGTTCACATACAGACCCACACACACAATATTACACACATACATACATGCATACATACATACCTACAGACAGGTATACATACTTATATGTTTATATAGATACTTCCGATCTCTCCTGTTTTGCAGTAGCATATTTTCCCTATCTGAGGCTTCTTTTCATTCATTACGGCTTTTTACTTGAACCCCCAAATCTCCGAAGCCTTAGCACCCAGCACAGCCCCAAACCCCTACACCAGTGAAAACCCGACAATCCGCAAAGCAAGTTTTGAGGGCTCCTAGATTCAGCAATTACTCTTAGGGTTTCCAGGTTGCGACTATCACCCATGATATCATCCTTGTAGTTCCTGATATTGCTTCTGCGCCCAAACCTAAGTCTGTTGACGGTCTTCGGGTCTAGAGTTTAGGGTTTAGGGGTTTGGGTCCGGAACAGACCCGAGGCCGAGGTAGTCAAGCCGCCGTTGCTCACTGACGGCGCCGAGGTGGCAGCCTCAGTCGGAGATTCCCGCCAGCCTGGGGTTTGGGTTTAGGGTCTATAGGGTCTATAGGGTTTTAGGGGTTTTAGGGGTTTTAGGGTTTAGGGTTTGGGGTTTGAGATGAGATCCACCGGGAAGCTTCTCCATGCCAACTTGTTGCCCGATCCATGTGCTTTAGGTTTTCTTCCCGGTCCCGCGAGGTTGTTGCCTGCTCTTCCCAGGAGCTCAGCCAAACATCCGATGAGGCCCCGTGGGTTTCGAAGGGCGGATGGGCTCTGAGGATCCATGATGTGCTCGGCGCAAAGCCCTAACTCTAAAGCCTAAATCCTAAACCCTACGGTTGCCCAAGTCCTCAGAATGAAAGCTTGCTTTGACGATTAAGCGGGGGTACACCGCAATCCGGCCAGAACACACTGGAGGCCACGGCAGGCAGTCCGCTTTTGCTGAATGACATCGACAGCTCTCCGACCCCGAACTTCATAAACCCTGCAGCCTAGACTCCACAAGCCCTAAACACTCTTCGAAGTCTTGCTTCGCTCAGTTGGAGAGCGTCACCAGCCCAGTGGAAGGCACCGGTGCTGTCAGAAGCTCGCTGCCCCCTTCGCCGGCCCAGATCTGGGGCTGTACAGAGCATATGTAGGTATGGAAGGGTTTAGGGTTCAGGGTTTAGGGCTTAGGGTGTATCTATGTACCTGGGTGCTAAATTGTCTTGTCTCGTCTGGTCTTGTCTAGCAGTTGTGATAGAAGAGTTATAGGTCATTATTAGGAGTACTATTATGGTTATTTACTATCTACGTCGGTAGGTAAGCAGGTTCATATGCATGTAGTCTGAATATAAATAAACAACTAAATGGACAAGCAAACAAACACACAAATGTCCTGCATTGAAGCGGGCAGGTGAGATCCATTCCGTGGCCCTTACGGAGGCCCGAGCTCCCGACAAATGCAGGGAGGGTGACCCTGGGATGTCCCGGAATCGTTGTGCGGGTTTCGGGCATTGTGTGCTGCGGTTTTCTGATGGAGGGTTTAGGTTTCGTGTTCGGGGTTTTGGGTTTCCGGTTCAGGATCTGAGTTGAGGGCTTAGTGTTGAGGGTTTGGGAGAACCCTTGTTCCGGGTAATCAATTCAGGCAGCAGTTGTTGGTATTACCTTCAAGGGCCAACCAAGCTTTGTTTAACGCAGCTGCAGAATGAGAGTGCCGAGATCAGTCTTCGGTTGCGAGGGGTGGGGGGCCGGTTGTGCTCTTACTTGTCAGGCTGCCTCTCCGAAGCAGATGAAGATCAAGGCCACCTCAAAGCAGCATCAAGCAGAGAATGCCTTCTCTTTGCGGCTTCCGCAGGCAAAACGGAAGACAAAGAAGCCGGTGGGTCAGATGGATGCAGCAACCCAAGCTCTCCGCAGATTTCTTGAAGATCTTCTGATAAGCGATGCTGCTGCCTTGAGGGTGCATTGTGTGTAGTCGTGATTTAGGGAGGCAGCGTGTTGCCAATCACAGGGACGATATCAACTCACATCCGAGATATCATCCGAAAGACCCCTGCTGATAAGCATCAAGTCCGGAACACGGTACCGCGCACAGGAAGACGAAGGCTGCGTACTTTGCTTGCTCGCAAGGACGAGCAGCACAAGCATTGCGAACAGCTGATGCCAAAGTTTAGGAGAGATGCACGCAGCAGGTGAGGCCGGCAAGGCCGATTCAGCACTTCGCATCCGTTTTGCCTTACGGCGCTTCTGGCTGGTTCCACCCAGAAGGAAAGATCAGGAACTGAGGCATCACTGGGAGCACGGACAAAAGCAAGGCCTAGTGGGCTGGAGTGGGCAAGACCAGGAGCCAGTGTTGGGTGTAATGCGGATGCAATGGGGCTTCAGCTGAAGCGTACATTTCAAGCTCGGGCGGATGCAGCGCAACCAGAGGGCTTGGGTGCGGAAAAGTTCAAGTTTGAGACCGTCAGAGGTCAAGAAGCCGACATCCCGCGACGAGGGCGGAGATGCGTCAGCCCAGGCGATGGAGTGCTGAAACATGAGAAGTCAGCTCCACACTCAAAGCCATTGTTTCAGGCAGAAACCACCGCCGTAGTCGTCGAAGGTGCCTGCATTCAAGCATATTGCACCACGACACGCTTGTTTGCAGTCGCTGCCGGTGCTTCGACGATGCGACAGCGTCGAACACAAAGCTGCAGCAGCACACAGGTGCAGAGATCGTCGAGACAGGTGACATCTGCTTAGAGGCCTGGGGAGAGGGTGGGTCCCGGCATTCCTGGCAAAGCGCCTGCGCGCCTGAAGCCATACCAGCTTCTGAAAAGCAAGTACGTAAACTGTGTGGCTTAAGCTTTGCCAGTTCCTAACAATTCCCTGCAGATGCCTAGAGACGCCACAGCGCCTGAAAGCCCTTGAGGGAAGCGCCCGCACTCCCGAAGGGGTGAAAGTGCTTCAACTGGAGAGGTTTGCAGTTTGAGGAAGTAGACATTCACAAGGACATTCACTGTCACTTCGGCTGAAACCTGCAGGGCACCTGAAGCGACTAGAAGTTCCCAAGCCTTTCAGCACCAGCATGGCTGAAGCGTTCGTTGTGGTCATAGTCCTCTTAGAGATTTCTTGGAGAACCGGAGGTGAGGATGAATAGAAGTGGCATGGAAGAGGGGTTTACGGTTTAGGTTTACCCCAAAGAGGGCCCAAAGAGGCTTAGGAACTTCCAGAAAGACTTGCCCGGAGTATCTAAGCGTAGAGGCGTGACATCCCGAACTTCCCTGCTCTCTGCTGGTGGATCTTTCCTGTGGATCGCCTTGCGACAGGATTTCGAAGAGTCCTATGCGGAAGGCCGAGCGCTGTCGAAACAGCAAAGTTCGCTGTGGGTATTTTGACGAAGCTTTGCAGGTCGCGAGGTGGGCGAGTTGGTGGAGCTTCCACAAAGTGAGAAGAACGCCATGCAGGAGGCTGCTGTGGTTTTGGGATGTTTTAGGATCAGCTGCTGAAACCCTAAACCCTTAACCCTAAGCTCCTAAACCCTGCACCCTAGACTCTAAACTTGGGCCCTAAACCCTACACCTGTTCCCTCACGTTCCCTTGCTTCAGGCTTCGTCCCCGAAGCAGCCGAAGGTCAAGGCTGCCTCAAGACCACGGAAGCAGTAGGATTTTGGGGTTTAAGGGTCAGGGTTGATGGCTTAGGTTTTGGGGCTTGGGGTATAGAGTCTAGGGTTTAGGGTTTAGGTTTTCGGGTTTTCGGTGCTGCTGCGGCAGGCCAAACGGAAGGCAAGGAAGCCGACAGGTCAGGCCGGTGCAGCAGCCTAAGCTTATGGGATCCTAAGGGAGGGCCTCCGAGTACTAGGGAGAATTGGGGATTACTAGGTTCTATCCCCCCTGGACCCCCGTCCTTTAAGGATCCCATAGTAAGCTCATGCAGCGGCATGCATGTCGGGTCAGCGTGCGCTGTGTGCGGATAAATGGTCAATCAGCCGCACTTTGCACTTTCCCGTCGCTGCGCCATTGCTTGGACTGATGGCTGCAGACTGCTCTTCTGCTGTTTCCGGTCTCCACCTCTCACCCATTTCACTATGCTGTTCCAAGGGGCCCATGCAATCTGGGAGTCGCAAGCACCCTGAACACTTTAAACGCCATAAACCCTCAAACCCGTGCGGCAGTAGGCAAGATGATGGCTTTGCGGCTGCAGGCCGAGGTCAGCCGTGTCCCCGTCGCTGGCTCCGACGCACCTCGTCCTGTGGCTTTCAGCATAGGATGCTGTAGCAAAGAGCTTCTTAGAGCCACAATCGTCTTGCTTGTTCCATATTCGTCCTACTTGTTCCGAACTGTGTCTCACATCGGGCATTTAAGAAACCCATAATCGTCCGACTTGTTCCGAAGTGTGTCCATCTTGTGTAGACAGCAGGTGTCAGTCCTCTTATCCTGCGCCAGAGCTGACCTGGGACCGGAGACTCCTAATCCCTAAATCCTTTTTCCAGGAATAGACCATACTCAACTATAAGAGCAACCCTAGTATCATGAAAGGTATACATCATATATTCCTTAATTAGTGATCTAAACCCTAAACCCTAAACCCTAAATCCTAAACCCCATTGGACTCTCTGGGTGACCTTGTGGGTTTTTCTCGCTTCCTGAGGAGACTGGCAAGCCGCCGCGGCCTGAGAATTACTGAGTAGACCTCAAAGGACCCTACTGAGATTGGGGCTTAGGGGTTCAGGGCTTGGGTTTTGAGCTTTTGCGGTTTAGGTTTTTAGGGCTTTTAGGGCTTAGAGGGCCCAGAAAACTTAGAAAGTGGGTGAAAAGTAGGGTTGTAAGTATTCTAGCCATAATTAGGGTCCTTATCTCCGTACTCAAAGACCTTAGGCACACTTAGGGGACTTAAAACCCAATTTAAAACCTCAAAATCCTGAATTACCTTAAGGACCCTAAACTGTGGGCATTACGGTATATTCCTTATTCTGGGTCATGCAGGATTTTGTCCATCAACATTATAAACCCCTAAAACCCAAACCCTTAAACCCTAAAACCACTAAAAACCCCTAAAAACCCCTAAACCCCTAAACCCCTAAACCCCTCAACCCAAACCCTAGTAGATACCCTAAATGTTCCTAAGTCTCCCGGGCCTCCGAGTCGGCCCTGGGCTGGGTTCGAGGCAGGGAGGCCGGCTGGCCTAGGGTTTAGGGTTTAGGG
>CAJNJA010086919.1:0-48561 GCA_905231915.1 Symbiodinium necroappetens
TGTGTTATTTTCTGTATATATATATACATACATACATATATATATATATGTATGTATGTATGTATGTATGTATTTGTTTATGTATTTATTTATTGTCTATACTCTACTTAGAGTCATGTGTACATGTACACGTTATCCTTGTTTCGTTATAAACTTCTTTATCGATTTAGGTATACATCCAGATGTAGGTGGTGCTATTCTGATAGGGTTGGCTATGCAGTTCCACTCTATTTTTCATGTGTTGAAGTCACCCTCCCGAAGCCTGCTCCTTCAACGTCGGCATCGTTTCTGGTTGTCTTGGAGCGTCTCAGGGAGACCGTGCTCGACCTATCGAAACTCCAGTACCAGAGGGCACTGAACCTCGGACTTAGAGTGCCCCGTGCCTGCGAAGCCCAGAAAGAATTGGGCAAGCACTCAGCGTGCCTGCACCTCGTCCTGTGGCTGAAACAGTGAAACACGTGTAAAGCTGCATCATGCAGTTGTGTGATATTTCCAGGTTTTAAGATGAATCAGCGGCACAGAAAGTCCGAAACCCGTCAACGATGTTTCTAGAAAGCTCCTAAGCCCAGACTCCCACTAAACCTGCATGCCTAAGTACCCTCGATGGCAGGATTGCGCACATGTTTGAGGATCTCATCGACTGTAAGTTGCAGCCTCAGGTTTCAGCAGAGCGTGCAAAACGTCTATTTGGGGGAACCCTCAACTTATCCGCTGCCAAGGCGAATTCTGCGTGAGATCGCAATTCTCTCCAAGCTGGAGCACGAGAACATTGCCGGAACCTAAGACGCAGGAGTCGGAAAAGGCCTTAGGAACATCCACCTCCAGGATCCGTTTGAAGCAATTTCAGCGCAGCACATGATTTATTTCAGGGGCCCGGTGCTTATGGGAAGGTAGTCATGCACAGCACCCCAGGCACTTGGAGGGCAAAACAACCCAACTTACGACTGAAGTACCATGTCCCGATCCTCTTTGGCTCTGAGCACCAATTCAGCATCACTCGAAACCCATCCAAGGGCCGAGATCGCAAAAGCCCTAAACCTCAGCATATTGGCTTGGGTCGAGCTTTGAGACTAGTATCGGCAACAAGTTCTCTGACCCTGAGATTTCTCGAGATGTGCAGTAGAAGAGTAGGAGTGACCGCAGTTGACCGACAATTCGCTTCGACGTTCGGAACCCGGCTTGCAACTGCAAGACTTTTTTGACTGAGGTGCAGATCTATGATATCGTGCCGGCCCCTGCTCGTTCAGATCCCTGTTTTTGCTTATCAAGCACCCTCTCACAGAAAAAGCCAAGCAGTGGATTTGGGGGTTAGGGTCCGGGAGTGTAGCCCCAGAGATCCAGCCGCATAGTGCATCGCATCTCCTGTTCAAGAGTACTTGGGACTTCGCTTCTGCTCAAAATCCAGAAGCTTGGGTTCACAACGAGAGGTTGCGCTTCCCAGAGCAAGTAATCTCCTTTCGAAGTCGACACCTGGGTCGCTTCCCCTCCTCCGTCCTTGCTTTTTAGCCATCTCCGTTCGTCGTTTAATTGTACTTGCATCTAGCGGCCTGCAAGTGTGTGTGTGTGTGTTGATATACATTTCAACAGATGCACACATACCCTATACCATATATGTACATACACACATACATACATACATACATACATACTTACATATGTGTTTACATATATGTACATGCAATCTAAACTACTAAACTCCTGTGTAGGCATGTCTATACATATATATATATTTTTTTTTTACATATACATACATATGTGTGTTTGTGTGTGTGTGCACATACAGTTTCATGTACGGTCGCACGTGTACGTGCAAGTTTGCTGTTTGTTGTGAAAGCTGTCCGGTAAACGTGCAAGCTAGTGCAGCGTATTCGCTTTTCAGCCTTGCACAACAATTCCCCCATGTGGGGCTCCAGGCTATGTTTATATCTATGCGCTTCCGATGTCCTAGTTTGGTTGGACCGCTTTGTTGAGTCGCAGATTCTGTTGCTGTGCTTGCATCGTTGCCTGTTTGCTCTGCAAGTGTGCGCACTTGCAGGTGTGCAGAGGGGCATAACCTGACTGGTTCGGCAAGCCAAGAAAAAGCGACACTAAGGCTGGGGATGTGGCTTTAGCAGGTTGGGGAGGTTAGCTGAAGGTTTAGGGAAGGGCCACCTGCTTAACGTGCTGCACAAACCCAAACTAAACAAGACTACCCAACACGCTGCCACGCCGGAATCTCAGGTCGCTCCCAGCAACATTCACACGTCGAGCCCAGCCTGTTGTCAGGGTGATGCCATCTTTCTGATCTGCTCTACTCGTGGTTTCGGGATTGGTCGGATGACGGATGACAGCGATTCCATAGATTTTCTGCACTCTACGAGGCATTATGCACGTCAACCGAAGTTACTGCATGACGCAAGAGATCATCAGGTGCAGGCCTATGGGGCAGAAGAAAGATCGCCAGGTTCGACGAGCTTTACATGGTAATGGAGATCTGCGATTCCGACTTGAAGAAGCTGTGCCGCACGGACCTCCCGCGTTGCACTGACTCAGCGGCAAGTCTTGGGGTTCTCTGCTAGGATTTTCCTTGTACTTTCCCGCCACATCTACCCATGCATCGAGGTCTCAGGCTCCAGCGTATCAGCATACCAGCATTCTGCTCTCAAGCATGAGGGGCCAACCTCGTGTCCCTCCAGGACGTGACTCTGACCCCGCTCCACATCAATACGCTGTTGTACAACCTACTCGTGGGGCTGAAATACCTGCATTCCGTCCGTGGCCCAGGGATCAACCATGATTCTGACCATGCCTGTTGTGTGTCTCTTCTACGCTTTGAGAAGTCGAGACGATGTTTCCATTGGGCTCGAGCTAGGAGGTGCTCAAAGTTGGGTGCACCGCTTGAAAATCAACGCAGCACGACATTCCTCTTTTGCTGATATGTCCGAGCAAACTTCACGAGGACTTCGCTTCGCTGAGAGCAGCAGATTATCCAAAGCCCGCTCTTGAACTCTCTCTTCTGAAAGAAACAGCTTGATTTTCTGCTGCCAAATCTAGATGAAGTTGAGCACAGATCCACATGCGAGCCGACAGCCTGAACACAACTCTAGAAGTGCATGCAACACCCTTTCTCCACCACAGCCAAGCACGAAAGCCCTTGATGTAGAAATGCTCCAGAGATCCGAGGCCGGCATCTACCACCGAGATTTGAAGCCGGCTGCTGCCCTAGTGGGCTCCTTCCGGCTTACACGGAAGAAGAGACACGTCTTACTGGAGGATTTAGACAGTCTCTGCAGTCTCTCCAGTCGATACTTGGCCCATGGAGCTGTGTGGGAAATTGGTTTCAGACCCTTGGTTCATGTTGCGACTGCAGGTTTGTAAACACACAGTGGGGTGTTGTTGCAATGGTGTTCCGGAAGTGTCCGGTTGTGCTGGTTGTGCTCCATGCTTAAATGCCACGTAGCAGTGCATGCCTTCTCCTTTCCAACCTCCAAGAGACAGATTTGCCCGGACTTTCTGAATATGACTTCTTCCAGAAATTCATGCGAGCATATGGCGTATACATGGCCTCTTCACGACAGGGCTGGGCTTCGAAGCTTGGGTCTATTTGCCGCCGGGGGCCTTGGCGCCAAACTCGTTACCGAGGCCAACTGCCTCGTCAACCAGGATGTCAGAGCTCGACGGCTTTGCACAAATCAAAAAGTTGAATGTGTCAAAGTTTCATCGTACAGGCTTTGATGGTAACATGTGAGCAGTTCAGAGTTTCGGCGGACAAGGGAATGCAGGCGAGAAGCACCCATGGCCTTGAAGTTCTTGAGTTCGCAATGTGGGCGGCTTATCACCTGAAGTTGGAAAGTTCTCACAAGAGCAATCTGAACCCTACACTAAAAGGGGGAGATATGAATTTATCTGTGCAGTTTGCTACACTTTTGGCAAGATGTCATTGAACCAACACAATACAATGGACATCTGAAAGCCCATATCAAACATGCACGCCGGCAGGACTGCTCCGTGAAGATCTGCGACTTTGGCCTCAGCCGCGCCATCGAAGCAGCAGAGCAGCCACATTTGCATGCGCCCGGGGACCCGAGCCATGGTGCACGGGCTCTTTGACAGTTGAAGAAATGACGTGTGCCTTTTCTTTCTGGGGAGCTTCCGGCTTGTCTTTGGAGATCTTGGTTGCAACTGGCAAGCTTCAGGCTTGGTGATACGAAACTGCAGACTTGAGGGGCTCGGTAAAGTAACTCAAAAGGAGGGTTAGGTAGATTTTGGAAGGCTCCGATAAGTGCTGTGGGCTTCTCATCACCCCCACAGTGTTCAACCGATTCATGGCCTTGAACTACTCAAAGCCTTCTACAAGGAGGCGCTTGCGATTTGCATTTTACATCTTCCCTGTTTCTCAAGCACGCAGCGAGTCGCCCGCAAGGCATCTGGGCTTTAGTCGTAAATCTGGTGTAGTTCTTGGTGTGGGCATAGGCCAGGTTCCAGCACGGAGTCCTGAGCCCAAAGCTTCCAAGTAGCACTGCAGAAACTGCCCGAGGAATCGCTTCAGCGCAGACATTCCAAAGAGTCCGTTTGTTTACCGTCTCTCTTCCTGGCCATGCGCCTTTCCGAGTCATGTGCCCGCAATCTGAAGCGTGATAATCCTTAGCGAAATCCTCTCACTGACTCTAACTGTCCGCCAAGCGCCCTTTTGCCCAGCGCCAAGGCTTCCAAACACGCCGCCGACTCAGCGCTTTCCGAAAAGTCACCTCGAGGAATGGGGAGATTTCAGAAACCTGGGCGAGGTTTCTCTTAGAAAAGGGGGGAGTCTCGCTTAAAGGTGTTCCGCTGAAAGGTCCCGATCGTTTTCGTTTCAGTGCGGATCTGGGATGACAGTCAGTGAACCATTGTCTGAAAACGCTCGAAGCATCACAGCATGAAAGCATTCCCCAAAGCTTTCAACTGCGAATGCGCCCAAAGGCCGTAGGAGCCCCAAGCCTTGTAACCGCGATACCACGTTCTTTCGTGGAAAGCCCTGCGGAAAGTCGTCAGAGAGAGATTTCGGAGATTCATTTTGCCCCTGGGAGCCTCTGAGGCCACGGGGTGAAGGAGACCATGACGCCGGGATCTCAAGCGGAGCTTCTCCGAATGGGGGGGGATGTGTATATGGGGTCCTGCTACTTGAGGATATAAATAGCTTGGGTCCCTTACAGTCTGCCCTGCTTTCTGACACTCTTCTACCCTTCCTCGGGGAAGTTGTTTTCCGGTAGAACCCCGCACGAAAACAGGGTAGGCAGCCTTTGCAGCAACTTTAAAGCAGCCATGCGAAATTGGACACATCTTATGGGATGCTGCAATCAAGGATCCCACTTGATTGCAGAAGGCTGACCGTGCACTAGTCCATGATGTCGTTGACTCCGTGCTAAGACCTTCGCTCTGTTGGCCTCGGGCAGATCTTGTGAAAGCCCCATTCTGACCCGGTTACTCAGTGTTGAATCCACAGAGAGGAAGCGGGAGGGACGACCCGAATCAAAAGACCGAAAGCCCTGTTGCCGTGAGGCCGTGCCAGGGGTCCCGCACACACAGCGCCTCAAGAGGCTCCCAGTCTAAATGTGGCTTTGACTGACAGATGTCAGGGTGTAACTGTGAAATCCGGGGGTTCTGGGATCACAAGCCGCACGTTCAGCTAGAAGCGGGAGGCTCTCTGTCGGGGAGTTTCTACTGAAGTGCGCTTCTTGGCTTAGGTTTGGAGCCTTGCATCTAGGGATGGCACTCAAGGTTTCATCTGACTCCGCCAGTCTTCGTGTTTTCCGGTGCCTTCAGGAGGAACCAAGGCACTCCACTGTAACTGCCCATTGGGTGCCAGGACAGTCTCCCATTGCTTGGACCCGCACATTGCTCCCAAAACTTGATCTCGAAACCCTCTAAAGCCACTCGAAGCCTGACAGAGAACCTTCAACCACGCAGCCTGAGACCCAAGCCTGGAAGCGAAGTCAAGAACCATCGCAGGAACCTGACTGGACACGTGGTGACCAGGCGCCCCTTTCTGCCGTGTCATGAGAGAATTGCCAGGGCTCTGGCAAGACGTGTACATCTTGTGTGAAAAAAATGATTTGCTGACCTGCTCGCTTGCAGAGCAAACACAAAGCCGAAGCTGCTGAGAACCTTGTGCCCACTGCCGGTCAGTGCAGCATCAGGTACTGCTGCTGCTGCTGCTGCTGCTACTCCTCCTACTACTCCTACTCCTACTCCTACTCCTACTACTGCTGCTGCTACTACTACTACTACTACTACTCCTGCTGCTGCTGCTGCTACTACTACTACTACTTCTTCTGCTTCTGCTTCTACTTCTACTTCTACTTCTACTTCTACTTCTACTTCTACTTCTACTTCTACTTCTACTGCTGTTACTACCAGCAACAATAAGAACAGTAATTATAAAAATAATCATTACACCGACTGCGCCTGCTACCAGCAGTGCACAAAACACCAGAACTGCCATGTGCCTGCTGGGAGAAACCCGGTTTGCCAGGTGGTACCGAGCCCCGGAACTCATCCTGCTGCAGGAGAATTACACCGAGGTTGCGTTGCGGTTTTAATGTGGGGTTCTGTATGTTTGCGGGCTTCAGGGGTTGAGGGTGCCCCAGGCTTGGATGCTAAGCAAGAAGGTTCGTGGGTGTTGACTTCAAGGGTGTTCAAGCAGTTTGTGTGATGGGCTGTGGAGTTTGACAGGTCTGTTGCGTTCGGGATTTGGGGATGACACGCGTAAGGTCCTGGCGTTGCGCAATGATGACTCCAAGGTTTCAAGCTGTGCTTCGGAATCTGTCGCCTGCGACAACATCGCAGCAGCGCACTTTCAGTTAAGAAAGCGCACGGCGCCAGAGAGATTGCGAGCCTTTCGAAAGACGGGGATCCAATGTGTTCACTCCTGGAGCGAGAATCCAGTAGCAACTATGGTACGTGTTGCCTCATCGTTTAGAACAGACACCAGAGTCAAGCCTGAAAAAGACGATGGAAAGACCAGCCTGGAAAGGCGATCGACATTTGGTCGGTGGGCTGCATTTACGCCCGGGGCCCTCCAGGAATGCTCAGGTTTGGCCTTGGAGGAGAGGGCTTCCGGCAAATCAGTATCTCTTGGTGGACCAGGCGAGGTTCCGGCACCCTGAGCCCTAACCCTTACTAAGCCAATATCTCACTCTACACAGAATCTACACAGAAGCAGCCCTGAATCCCGGCTTCGAAGCCGCAAGCCTTCTGGTCTTTTCGCGCTCAGCCTGCAGCGACTTAGCCCTACGCTATTTATGCCCTGCCCGAGCCCACCCCCCTCCTCCCCCCCAGCCCACTCCCTTTTGGCTCCCGACAAAACGAAGGCCCGGGCCCAACACAAGGGGCCGATCCCTTTGGCCGAGGCGGAGCTTCTCGGAATGCTCGAGGGCACAAGGACCCAGGCAGAGAATCTCAAAGGGAAGCTTCAGGAGAGGGCTCTTCTTTTGGTGGATGTCTTGGTGACTTTTGGGTTTTTTGTAGGGCTTGCGGGTTCAGAGACATAGGACTCTGCAGTCGAATCATCTTGTGGCCCCGTGGCACGTGTTAGATCCTTCTTGTGATGTAGAAAGACCGAGAGTAGACCTAGCTTCCGCCAAACTCTCCTGCGAATACACCATGATCATCACCTCAGTGGCTGCGATAGCGAGTACAGTTGGCGGACAGTTCAGGGTTCTTTGGCGAAGCTCTCATGCCAGGATCGAGGGCCTCTGTTCCCGGGCTCGTCGTGCTTCCCATTGTCGCCCGATCACAAACACAAGTGCCTTGGATGAGGTTTCTGGTACCGTCAATGCGCAGAGGAGAGATACACAGCTTGGGTCTCTAGGCCGTTGAGAGAACTGTCAGGGAAGGGAGAGGCTGGGGCAAACGGTTAGGCAGATGTCCAGCTTGAAGCTTCCTGGTCCATTCTGTTTCACAGCATTGGGAACGGAAGATTGATGAACCTGGCATGCCCGCCGGGCTTTTGCAATGCCCTAGTGTCACGTATTGTCTAGCAGGCAGCCACACCTCCAAGATTCAGACGCGCTTCCCCTGCTTGCACACCACGCCGAGGACGGACTACAAGTATCACACGCCCGGCGCCCAGCTTGCCGTGCTTCTTCATCTGGATTGGAGCTAGGGCAATCATGGAAGGAAAGGGGCTTCTCCACTCCCAACTCAAGACCTTCTCTTGAGGAACCATTGTGGTCTGTCCCAGGCGAGGGAAGCACGACCAACTGAACATGATTTTCAACCTCCTGGGCTCCTTGGCTTGGATCAGGGGAGTCTTAGGGTTCTGTCTCGTAGGTACCAGTCCGGGCCGCGAGCATCAAGGAATGCTTCTGCCGTGCCTGCAGGAATGCCCAACATGGAAAAAAGACACAAGCTTCGGGTGTTCAAAATCATGGGAAATAGGTCTTGAACTGAAGATGACCTTTGGCAAGGATTTGAACAGGCTTTTAGACACACCTGTCTTGCAGCACTGGTCCTTGAGCAACCGCCAGGCACGCCAGGAGAGCCAGATGTGGAGCAGCTAGAGCGGGAAGACGCAAAGAGGCCACGGAGCTTGGTCTTTGGCTGAACAGGGGTAGTTACGATGGTGTTCGGGCGAATGGGACAGGCCTTGGAGCACAGCGTATGGATGCGGGGTAACTCTGCTCACAACAGTGTGTAATGTGCCGGTGCTCATGCTACGAGTTTAGCTCATCTCGACTTCTTGGTATGACGAGTCTTGCTGACCATGAAGACCAGGTCGGTAGATAGTGAAGCTATCACAGACTACTCCAGCCACGAACAAGTTGCACGTAGCACACTGCCACTTACTCATCTGCCCAAGCAAGCTCATGGCTGGAGCAATGGCCTTTGCAGCCTGGGAAAGACTAGGTGCTGGCAAGCATATAGGGTGCATTACCATGTCTCCGAAGTGGAAGCAACATTCTGCGGCGTGAACGTCGGCGTTTCCTGCGAAGCCCTTCACATCCCAAGAGGCCCAGAGCAAGGTCTGGTTGTCTGCATGTCGGCGCGACAGAACGGAGGCTTCAAGGTGCAATCCTTGCCACTAAAAGGCCGGCCCCTCCCCGGAAGATGATTCAGAAGCTCCTGCGTCCTGCAAGTGGTCTTTCGGTAGCACCCTGCCGCTGAAGGTACATTCGTTGCTTCGCAGCGTGCAGAGCCCAGTTGTCGCTGTGTGTGCTGCCTTTGTGCTTGCATGAGGTAGCTTGTCCCACTCGAAACTCGGAGCCGCCAAGAAATCGCCACAAAAGCCTAAGCCAAGTCTAGCGAAGTTCGTCGCCACAGGGCCTTGGCATCTTAAGTAAGATGAAGAGTTGCGCATGCGTACAACACGTCTATCCCAGGCGCGATGGCGACGGGTTGAGCGTGAAATTCCCCGGGGTGGAGGCTGGGATCCTCAAGCTTGTGCCACTTAGCTGGTAGGACCTCGGGACTGGGCACTTCGGTACCTTTTCCCCAAAGCCCAGGTCCCTCAACTCCCCTGCAGGCATGTTCGGTTTTGTAAAGGTTTCCCGCGTGGGGCTTCTGGGCAGAGCCAGGCAGATTCCATTGACATCCTGAACCGCATGCTGCGGTTCAATCCCAAGGACCTTGGTCGGGCCCGGGGGAGCTTTCAGAGATGGGAAGGCGGAGGGCTTTAGAGATCTCTAGCTTTAGGAAGCTGACGAAGCAGAAGGCAAGCCCGACCGGAGCGAGATTCTGCGCGAAAATTCCTGCCTGCCCCAGGACCGCATTGCAGTCACCGAAGCCCTGGAGCACAGGCGGGCCTCGTGGAGAAGCACAGGGCACATCAGCATCGTACGTGTTGGGGACTGGTTCGTACTGCACATGACGAGACATGTCGCGACGCAACTCAAGGGCCATGCCACTTTCTAAAACTGCAGGACTGTGTTCTTTCTGTCAGACGAAAGCTCCCTGCCTGGGCTGCATGCTGCATCTGGTTCATTCGGCTGGTGGAAACGCCCCTCGTGTTTCTTCTCTGTGTGCAGGTTGTTCACGAGCGGACCGAACGTCATCCGTGACACCTCCAGGGAAACGCTCCTCGACCAAGGTATGTTCAGCTCGTGCGAATTTGGGCATAGTTGACGGTTGTAGCTGAAGCATGACTGCGCACGAAACCCACTCATGACCTCAGACAATGCTGGTTCGGGATTTGTTCTTGGGCCTTTGCTGTGAACATCCAGGCGGGCTTTCGCAGAACGGTATCGGATCAAAATTACCGCTTTCAACATGAGCTAGGGCTCATCAAAGTGAGGTTTTGCGGCAAGGCATCGGCCTCATGGTTACAACGTTTGGTTTTGGCCGTAGACCTGAGGAATGAAAGGGACAGAAATGAACCTAGCACAGATCTATAGGGTTTCAATTGCGAACGTTGTGGATTGGGGTTCTTCCTGCTCGGAATTTTTCAGGTGATTTGAGAAGGCAGAAGGCACTTGGTCGCCTTTCCTTGCGTGAAGAAGCTGGGTGTCAGATTTGGCGATGCTGGCTTTTTTCATGGCCTCCGGCGCCGCATGCAAGTCCAGAACTGGAGGTTGTGCACCGCTTGATAAATTTAAGCATCGGAAGCAAAAACCGAGGTCTGCACCGAAGTACGTCACACTGGAATTCGAAAAGGCCAGCACTTGCGGGTTTCCTCGTCTAGGCCGCCCATGTGATGACACCAGCCCCACCCCGCTGTGAAATCCACTGGCCAAGCATGAATGAAAGCGACGCTGCCCATGCCAAAAGCACAGCCAGTCATCAAGAAGCCTGAGCAGCGGGCGATGGTGTCATGACCACCACCATTGATACAGTGCCAAGAAGTGAACGGTAGTGCTGAGCTCCTGATTCAGAAAAACAAGAGATCGAGGAAGAAGGATTCAGACAAGAACGATCCTCTCTTATCGCTCTTGCAGGAGCCAGACCTGGATGAGAAGCTCCTCAGGAAGTACTTTTGCAAGGCCCGGCTCGGGCTGCGGCATGGGTTTGGGGCTTCAGGTGCCCCTGCCTGGTCCAATCAAACTCTCTGCTTGTTGGCGGTCGGTTTCAACCGGTGTCCCTGGAAGCTTTGAGGCTTTAGGAGCCTGCCTTTCAGCGCTTAGCTTTTCTGTTGGAGTTCTGTCTCGTTTGACAAGGTATGTGCTGTGAATAGGAGCAGACCTGCTGGCCCGTAATGCCCGCCAACGCTCGCAGCAAGGCCCAGATCACGAAAGATCCGCCATCCCCGAATAAGCCTTCACTCAAAGCCTCAGCCTGCAGGAAATCAAGAAGTATCATCCGGAAATGCCGGATATGTGAGCTCCTTCGAGCGATCGGGAAGGTTTTGCGATCCGCACCCCTTCGCCTTTCTGGAGCTCAGCTAGGCTTAGGCTTAGATCAGATGAGCTTTTTCGGGGCGGCTAGCGATCGCAAAGCCCAGCCCTGCTCTACAGGGCGTCTGCCACTGGTATTGATCAGATAAAACGGACGGTAATGCTGATGCACCACCGGGGACCACACTTTGTCACCAGGATATGGCGGCGAGTGCTTCTATCATAAAAACACAACGTTACTGGCATTTATGGCGCGTGATATATAGCAGTATGCTGAAAGCCATTTTGGAAGTTGTTACAAGAGAAAGCAAGCAGAGAAAGACCGATCAGAAAACACCTGCCCAAGATCGTGGAAGCAGTAGAACCCATGTCGTAGCCGTCGTGGTCGTAGCCGTAGTGGCATGTAGTCGTCAGTCATTGTCGTCATCGTAGCCGGAGTAGGAGTAGGAGCTGAAATCATGAAACAGGGCGGGCACTTATGGCATCAACACGAGAATCACCCATGAGATGCAAAGCCACGCCACGGACACTGTCAGAAGTTTCAACCGTACGGACATTAGTGTAGCTAACGACGTCATCTGCAGCTCCGCCACTGCCAACATGATGTGGCTTGTGCAGGTGCCCCCATCCTGCCCCGTTTGCGACACGATCCACTAGCAGAATCACAGTGGTGCCTCCGAATCAGAAGCCCTGAATCTGAATATCTCTCCAGCCACAAGGGCTTTGCCATGTCTGGCAGCACCGCGAGCAGAAGGCTTCCATTCAAAGTCGACATTCTTCGGGCTTAGGAGGCAGAGCTAAGCAGGCGCTTCATAAAAGTAAACATTAAACACCTGCAACCCACGTCCTGTGCTCGCACTTTCTAGCAGGTGCTCATGTTGCCATCAGGCGCTGGCCAATTGCCATGATAGCTTCTCGTGGAATGCGAGTCTTGCCTTCAGGGCCACTACATGATGCTAGCGATCAGGACTTATCTTCGTGCACAGCTGGAACCCTAGAAATCCAACACGAACCTGCTGCTGGTTGAAGCCTGGAAGCCTTCTGCACTTCCTGGCTGGACAGCGGGCAAGTCATAGATGAGGCCTTCCGGGTTATGGTTCGTTGTCTTGTCATTAACGACCACAACCAGCCATATTTGAGGGATTGTGTTTTAGGGTATCAGAGGCGGCTTAACGGTTTTAGATCAGTGGACTTCTCTATGGCTCTATGGTGTCTCAGCTGGGGCCATCTTTGTGTACGGAATGATGAGGGTTTTGTCAAGCTTCCGGCTAGCGCAGGCAACATCTAGGGTTTCGCCTGGGGCTTAGGGCCCAGAGCGGCAAGTACCTGCTTTCCTTCGGCCCCTGAGACTTGTTGAGGAGGGGATCCTGCAAAGTACGAGTGCCATCCATAACTCGTTGTTTTGTTGATGAGATGTTGCTAACGTGTGCAGCAGGTGAAGAGCTGGACCTGCGTCCCAAAACAAGGCCTAGTTTAGAAGATGCCGTATACGATTCGGCACCGCCAGGTTGTAGGGAAAGACAACATGACGGGGCAAGACCGTTGTTCAGTGGTGAAAAGAAGAGATACAAGCAAGTAGTCAAGCAAATTGCAAGGCCACCCATGCCGCTGTCCAGAAAACATCAGGTGTGTGAAAGCTTCGCCTCGACACTCCCTGGCTGTCCATACGAAATATTGAAGTAGCTGCAGCTTTCTGAGTGCTGCAGACTTTACGGGTTGTACTTGCTGTAGTCCCGTTAATCTCGAAAGAACAGGTCCGTACTCGTCCATGTCTCAAGATCTGGTGCAAGCCTCGAAACTTTTTGTGCTTTTTGGCCGTGAGTCGAGCAGGTAGTTCCCTACACCACCACGCATTCATTTTAGTTCGGCAGCCGGAGCTTCAACGAAGCATGGTTTGTGGCAGACATCTTTCGCATTTCCCTCTTGCAGCGTCACGAGGCTACGTTGCAATACAACCAGGCAGGCTTTGTTGTAAGGCCAATGGTTGCCTGGAACCCCGCATGGACCCCAGAAGACCCCGTAGAACAGCTCATCGCTACTTCTGGACATCATGTCTATGATAGTCTATGTAAGCTGCTGCATTATCGAAGTATGATGTGCCCGCATTAGGGATGCTGAGTCAGAACGTGGCCCCACATTGGAACGAAAGGTTACCTTTGATCCGTCCGTGTGCTCGCAGTGATACGAAGGATAAATTTTCGGGGGGCGATTAAGCTCCAATACTGGATCAGATCACATTTCGACGTCGGTACGATCACTGTACAATGTACCCCCACTACCCTCGAACTCCTGAACAGACTCGCAAGCATGTCAAGTAAAGAACCCCAAACCATAGCTGGGCTTTGGCAGTCTGGGGGCTTAGTCTTTCGGGAACCTGGTGGCCACGCTCCAAAGCTTGCATGACTACTCGGAGCCGCAGCGGATGCAGGATTGCAAATTTGACCCTTGACGGGCCTTCGGTGGCAAAAGGTTCGGTTTCGTAGCCTGTGGGTAGCCGGAGGTCTGCCTTCACGTGATCACCTGCTCAGCCCTGTTTGGTGAGATGAGAAGACGCTCTTGAGCTGTGCTCGCACGGCTGGTGGCTCAAGCTACATTCACTGCGAGAGATTTTGGAGATGCGAAGTCGGCGGGCTCGCGCCCTCCCGATTTACACTGTCACCAAGGCCCTCATACTGGCACGCTCGATACGCTGCACGGTACCATGCAGCTTATAGGCCTCGGATCCAAGCTTCGTCAAAAATGAGCGCCAAGCGAGTACAAAGTGAAGCTAAAGATTCAGGTTTAGGGCCTTTAGGGTCCAAGAACTGAGCTTGCTGAAAACCTGTCGGGGGTGCCTGCCTTTGTTGGTCCTTCCGTGCCGCCATCACCACTTTGCCAGAGGGCCCTTTGATCTCATTTGGAGCCGCGAGGAAGCTGATCTTGTTGGCGTTTGGGTTCTGGGTTGAACCTTCTCTGGTTTGGACATCCTTTTTCCGACCTGCGGGCGGAAGGTTTGGTGAGCACTTGGAAGTTCGAAGCAGTGCAGTCCAAGAGGTCTTGTGAAGATTCGGTCCCAGACATGCCCAAGAAGAGCTGACAGCCAAACAGATAGGCCATGCGCCGTCTAATAGCCCAGAAACCAAGACCCGGATAGCCCGCAACCTCAGACAACCCTGGTCTGAAGCTCCAAGCAGTTCAAGTGGCAGATGCTGCAGACGAGTCCGCCATAGCCCAAGCCATGTGAAATATCACGTGGACCCGGTTGGGCATATTCTTGCTTCGCTTCGGTATAGATGATCAGTGAGCACAAGCCATAAGTCGGATTTCAGACGAGTCTTGAGTCCGTTTAGGCTTCATGGGCTTGTCAAGCACATGCCGCATAGGTCTGCGCAGCATCCTCATCAGCCTGAGCAAGTTGGGCGAGTGTTTCCCGGTTACAAGCGCACCAACCAGAGTCGTCGCTTTCGCATTCCACCTGACCTCCGGGCTGCAAGTGTTTCTTGTCCGCCCGATGTGGTTGCCTTGCTGTCAGAGTCGAATTCAATCATCGCATGCAGTATGAGGCAATGAGACTACGAGTTCTCAATGGCTTAATTTGACAAATCTGCCGCGAACGATGTTCCTGTTTGTGGATGGCATGCGCACGTGCAACACCTTTGACCTTGCCACTGAGGTTGTAGAACATGCCTAGCAGAGAGGGTGGCAAACAGGAACATAGGAAGGATGAACACGGTAGTAAAAGCCGTGAACCTGGCGTGGCCTCAAGTGCCGTCACGTGGGCCACAAATGAAAGTATCCTTTCGGATAACCGTCGGGCCGCAAGCCTCGCCGTCTGCACGCCCAGAAGATGAACTTGCCGGCTGCAAATGAAGAGCTACTAAACTTACCTGGAACGCGGCAACATTGGATGAACCGCCTCGTGCGTCGAGAGGCTCGCTTCGGTGCGAAGGCTTCTAAGAGATCTAGCACGACTGCGAGTCTGCGAGACTCCTCTACAACGGAACACAACTAAACGTTTCGGGTTCGTCTCCCCTTAACAGGAAGGCTTAACTTTATGGGCTATAATGTACCAACTAAGCAGCTTAACTGTTACACAAGGCGTGTGCTTTCTCCAGTGTAGGCATTGGCTTTTGAGCCTTGCAAGGTTTCGCAGGGACGGCAGTTCGGTCAGGGCTTGGTTTTTGAGAGCCCATGCGCCTTTGTGATGGGGTCCTATGTCAAGGCACACCCACGCTATCACGGCACAGCCTCTTTCCTCTGCGGTTGATGCTGCCATCACCTTCTTCAGAGTTTTTTGGCTCGAGCACTGGGCCCCGTCACCTCTCCAGAATGCGAAAAGCCGCCTGGCAGCAATCAGGCTAGCTTCCTTTCACAAGATGGAAGAAGTTGAGCGCCTGGCTTTCCAGGTGCTCATCCTCCTCATTCCTTTGGGCTTCGCCCAGGACGAGAGTTTCGGTGGTTGGGGTCAGTGGCCGTACTCTAAAATTGTATCCAGCAACGTAGGTCCACACGCGATCACCTGATTGCATAGAGCCGTCGAGCTGTCAACTCGGAAGCTGGGTGACATGCTTGGCGAAATGAGGCCTGAGCTAGCCCTGTCAGTATGCATGCAGGAGCCCCACCTTCACTTGGATGACGAGTGCGCAGAGGACCGTACCGACTGCGCGTTGACCGCCCTGCAACACCGAGGCAGGAGCATCGTGGCGTCAGAAGTAAAAGCTCGGCTTGGCTCCTCGTTGAAGCCCGCTGTTGTTGGCAGGTGTTCTGACCCAGAAAATGGATTGCCACACAGCGGTGCAAGGAGAAGGATGCTTCGATGAGGTGGAGCGTAGACAGTTGAACTGACTGTGACAGTGACTGCAAGCTGAAGGTGACTTGGGCACGAGAGGTCGGCCTCCGCCGGATGGCCCAGCGAGAGAAGAGAGAGACAGAGAGAGGGAGAGCCAGAGAGATAGCGAGAGCCAGAGCCAGGGAGCTGAGGGAGGGAGATAGAAGGCTTCAACAGTCAAGCAAGCGCGTTTGCTCATACTTGGCCGAGGCACGCACCCCGACTGGTACCCGGGTCTCACTGCGAATTCTTCCGTGGTGGCCTTGGTTAGCGGGACGGACGCCTTTTAGAGGGAAGGGTCTTTGCCGAGGTGGCGGACTTCCAGCTCTTGATTCACGATCAAGTTCCAGGTGGAGTATCAAGAAGCTGAATCCACTCAGTGTCCGTCTCAGCCTGACAAGGCAAATGCCCGATACCTTGTGGTGCACTGCCTCGACCTCAGAGTTTGAGCTCGGCTGTCGATCTTCTCATAGTTGCAGTTCACCGAGGCCGCGCCCGAAGCGGCCTCTTGCGGGCGGCCTCTCTGCCCCCGCAGACGATGGTGGAAGCGTTACCATAAAGGCTCGTGCCTGCAAGGATGAATTTCTGCGACCATTATTTGCCTGGTGGTAGTAGTAGTAGTAGTAGCAGTAGCAGCGGAGAATAACTTCCGTGCTTCGGTTTTTCACCACATCGTGGGTGTTGATGGTTGCATGTTGCAGACACGTGGAAGGCGAAAATCTCATGGACTTGTAAACGAACTGCGAGCTTTGTTGCTTGCCTGTCAACATGAGACTCGTCACCAGACTAGCGCTCCCACCATGGCGGTGGTAGTAAGTAAGCTTGAGGACTACCAGCTTTTCGTCCCCTAATGCGACGCCCATCCCGGAGCATGTTTATCATGGATGTTCTGCTCTCGAACGCAATAAATAGACCATGGGCGTCACTAGGTTTTGGGCATGGATGCTCTGTTTTCAAAAGCAGTAGACCATGGACATCATGGGCATGGATACTCTGTTCTCAAACGCACTCGACCATGGACTTCATTAGGTCTCAAGCGCACTAGACCAGGGACGTCATTTGGTTTTGGGCATGGATGCTTTGTTTGCGATCGGGTTTTGGGCATGGAAGCGCTGGTTTTAGGCTTTGCAGATGTATGCTCTGTTTTCAAAGGCACTAGACCATGGACGTCATGGGCATGGATGCTCTGTTGTCACAACGCACGAAGCCATGGACGTTATTAAGTCACAAGCGCACCAGACCACGGACGTCATTAAGCTCTTTGGGCACGGATGCTCTGTTTTCAAACACACTAGACCATGAACGTCATCAGGCTGTGGGCATGGATGCTATACTCTGAAGCGGTTTGGATGAACTGCATTCTGATCGCTAGTCCTTGGGCACGACAGACCTCAAAAAGCAGCATCCCAAAAACAAGAAAATCTCAATTGCGAGCGCTGTAAATACCAGCATTTTTGGCTGCAAGATTGAAGAGCAAGGTTCGAAAACAACAAGAAAATTACAAAAAACACGTTGTTTCCGCACAACAACAAACTACCCCTCCCCAGAAAATTCATAAACCCCAAGCCTTCCGAAGGTGTTGAGCTACAACCTGTTCTGGTGGAACCTCTATGGTGTCCGCGGCGGTAATGGGGAGAGTGCCGGCCACCTGATCAAAGCTGAGACCGTGGAGGACGCAGAGTTTCTGCCTCCCTTGTGTCTCCAGCTGCAGCCATCCAAACATTCCAGGACGGGCTCTTCGATGTCATGGGTTTCCAGGAATGTGAGAATGGCATCCGTGTACTGGAGCCGGCGCGGTATCTGAAAGGACATTGCACCTTTGTGTGCAGGTGTCCTGTGTGCATTGAGGTGGGCTTGATGGACCGCTATGAAGTTCTGCAAGGCTTGCGCCTTGTGCTTTTTGAGCCAGGGAGCAGGCGTCGCCATGCGCAGAATTCTGCAGCAGGTATGCACGCCGTGTGCCTAGCCTACCGGAAGGATGCCTGGAAATTGCTGTCAAGAGGCAGCAAGGACGTTGGGGAGGACTTGGTCGCAGGTGCTTTGGTCCTGCATTGTTCGACTTGGCTGGTCCACAGCAGGATATGAAGTCCCACTACTACGGACACCGCGGCGTGGTCTGGATGCGCCTTGTTCACCAAACCACTGGCAGCCACTTAACTTGCATTGGACTCACGAGTGAGACACGCCTAAGCACACTGAAAGTTTAATTTTCGGATTTGTGCTGCAGATTGGTGCTTTCCTCCGCTAGGAAAGCTACTTTTCGCCAACCACCACGGGCCGCTGGAGGTGAACTCGGGTGGTGCCCGTGGCGGTGACTCCATCGCCAAGAACCTGATAGAAGTTCTTCGGAGCAGTTCCGAACCAGGCTGAGCAAAGCATACGAAGGCACCCGCCTGTGCAGTGTCAGCACATGCAGGGGATTCCATCATACTGGTGGGAGACTTCAACGCCAACTCGGCGTCGCGCACCATCCAGGACACCGTCATCGGCAGCAATGTGTGCGGTGTCGTGACGGTTTCGGGGTGCCGTAGCGAAAGATGCAGGAATGCTGGATCCCATAACATACACTCTGAAGGATCCATCCCAAGCACTTGCCTCAAACAGGCTCTTTGGTCCCGGATGGTGCTGCTCTATGGCGGTGGATCCTTCGGCGGAGTAGCACCTTGGCTTAGCATGCTCTGAAACAGCGCAAGACTCGCCCAAAAGACCGAGAGCCTCAGCAGCCTTGAGAGCTTATAAGAGGACAACATCTTCGGCAACATGGACGCGGCCTCCGTCGTGCGACGCAAGAATCTGGGCAGTGGAGGTGACCAGACACAGAGGAGACTTTTGGAGAAGGCCGGTCGCAGGCTGGAAGGTCGGTAAGTTCGACTTTGTCCGGAATCTTTTTGGGGTGCAATGTCTTTTCAGCTCTTCCGGGCTTGCCTTCCTCCTTCATTCTTCCTCTGTGTGTGCCGAGGCAGTGACCACGATGCCATTTCAGTGACGGTGTCCTTGGGAACACCAGCGCGGGAGCTGCAGAGGCTGGCAAAGGAACATCCGCACCAAACGGGGCCTGCACTTTCGGCGGTACCGGCTCAGGTCCCCGCTCCGAACCGGCGAGGTTCCGAGTGCTGCCCTGCAGGCGAGGACGGAAAGCAGCCGAAGTCTCCACAGGCCGCTTCGAATCTCAAAGCGAGGCAACGGATGCGCTGAAAGTGAATCCGCCCGGCGACGACTGGCAGCATTTCTGGTGTGGACAGCTGGAGCCAGATGTGGGCTATGCGCCTCAGCAGCTTGCGTTGGGTTCACTTTCGCAGCCATGCAGGGTCTTTTTCAAGACAGGTACCTCCAGTGGGCAGCTGGTCCCGAGTGATCAGCCACCGACCTGAGCTGGGTGACGACTTCGATGTCGCAGCCCCGCAGCGCTGCTGCCGTCTTTGCCAGCGAGAGCCCAGGCTCGGCAGAGGAGTTTCAGCCGTGCCGAGATGCATCCTCAGCAGTTGCCTGGCAGGTGCAAATCGTGGACCTGGAAAGAGGGAGGGCCTCGACGCTGCGAGATGTATGGAGAAGTTACTTACCAGCAGCTTTGGGGGTCTTGTACCAGTAGCTGCCCAGATGGAAGGCGTAGTGCAGTGACGCATGCACAAATACAAGAGGCACGCTTGCAGAGAATCAGCACCGACGATACCATCGCAACACATGGTCGTCGTCCTCACAGTCGCAACAGTAGTAGTGCTCGTGTAAGTGTGTGGTGAGGATAGTAAGTAGTAGAAATTGTGGCAATAGGTGGCAGTAGGTGGAGCATCATTATCATGACCATGATCAATAACCTTCACGACCAGCATGTTTATTATGATAGGCACTGTGATGATGTGGATGAAGATGGGTGTCGACGACGGCTTTGATTGTGCAAGAATGACAGTTATGGTGATGATGATGGAAATGTAGATACAGTTCTTCAAAGGAAGCCATAAAGATGCATTGGAAAGAACAGTGGCGTTGGTAAAGAAACGACATGTTGCAAACTGCCAGTAGAAGCATGGTCATTGTAAACAGTAGTCGATTTTGGGATAAGCAGTTGGCTTGTGGTTCCGATTGCCAAGGCCCCAAGCAAGAAGGAGTCGTTGCCCGGCCATGTCTCGGGGCTGCCAGCCGTTGAAGCAGCCACAGAGGCAGGTTTGCATGAATTTTTCCAGCCCGGTCTTGTGCATTCAGTCTGGAAAAGCCTGGTTTCAAACAGCTACACGACTGCCCACCAATCTATGAAAAGCAACTTCAACACATCTTGCTGGATTCTGTCCAATTCTGATGATCAACACCCGTTTCGTGAGACAGGCCGTCCAGGCAGCAGCTGCTGCACTTCGATCCCTGCCAAGTCCGTGAGGGCGAATCCGATGTGAAACACACACACACACAGAGCCAAAGTTGCGATGTAGGTTCAGGCAAGCATTGAGGATTAATCATAGATGGTCCGAAAACATTTGTATTGTTGTAATTCACTTTGGACAGTGGTACACGTCAGGTTGATTGTAAGTTCTCGAAGCAAGATGATTTGGCACAAACATGAGCAGCAGTATTCCTGATCAGTTAACAATTTTAATGCAGGTTGGGTGTTGCCTTCGTGCTCCAGCCTTTCACTGACAGTGTTTCGTAAAGCGTCAGATCACTGGGTCGGTAATTTAGGCTCGTGGTGTGTTCATAAGCATCACGTGCTCGTTTCAGAAAGCCATACATCAACTTTGTAGCCTCCGCTCGCCACAGTTGCTGAGCATATCTTGCTTGTAGCAGCATTCTGAATGCCAAAGGCAGCGCAGAATGTAAAATGAGGCGGTCTTCAGCATTTCAATTCTGAATTTTCATTTTTCAAAATTTGGCTTCTGGATTTTCTGGACCGCGTTATGTCTTGTCGTGATATGAAAATATTTCAATGGGAAGAGCACACACAAATTCGTGAAATGATTTCGTGAGATTCATTATTTATCTTATCCTTACATTCATTATTTTATTTCTGAAGCATACAATAATTTTCGTTTTGATTTCAATATAAATTTCTTTATTGAAATATCGATTATTCTATTTGTAAATTTGTCCATTACAATTATAATATGGGTTTTTATGAAAAAACGATGAAATATGTTTTAGTATTTCGTATTGAGTTTGCATGAGTACGTTGTTATGAGTGTTCGGATAGTGAATACGATAACATTCTATTTAATTTATCTGCGATGATTTATAAGAATCGAGGTTATTTAGCAGGTAATACATATTCTTCTATTTCGCGTTAAATCGATGAGAATATATTCAATTATGAAAGATATATTATATAATATCATTCGATATAGCATACGTTGAAATTTTTTTAGTTAATTCTGCGATAATAGTTTAGTTATATAATTCGGTAGCAAAAATTTAAAATATTATTATAATTATAAAATATTATTTGATAATTTTAATTTGAAATAGCGAAATCTAATATTTAATTCTAAAATAATTTTATTTTTTTTTCTTTCGAAAAAATTCATAGAATAACGCCGCGATTTTTATAAATTATTTTTAATCTAGACTTCAAGAAAATTTCATGATATATTGTATGTTTGCCGAATTTAACAAATATTTTCGAGCAAGTTTGATCTTTATTTGTTGATTTTTTGATATAATTAATAAATTATATTATTTTCATTATTTAATTCAAAATTTTGATAGTACGAGCTCCGGTGCTGATTTCTCTAAAAATTTTATAACTCATTTTTCTACCTCTGTATATATTTTTAAATGCTCGTCTTAATACATTTGTATTTGAAAGTTTGTTGTCTATTTATCATTAATATTAAATTTTCGAAAAATTTTGATATTACTAAAATTTCTTCTTCGATAACAAAAATTCTAGATTTATGATAATTTAAAATAATATCGCCATAAACGTATTTTGAGGCACCAAATTCTTAAGAGAAATCCACTCCACGTGGCAAAGGTGCAGAAATTGAGCTTCAGCTTGACTTGAATGTTTTTTCCGATGCACATTCTCTGTAGTACATCTACGTACCTAATTTTTTTTCTTGATAATTTCACGATTAAAAAATCTTAGTTATTGTTTTTCAGAAAAAAACATAATCAGATTCGCAGAATTCATCCGTATCTCTGTGTCCGTATCTGTCCCTGCGTCTTTCTATATTCGTTTTTGTCTGTGTATTTGTCTGTTTATTTGTCCGACTGTCTACTTGTCTGTCCCTATATACGCATCTTCTTGTCACGCTTTTTAATGATAATTTGGTTTGGATTAATCTAGTTCGGTAAATTTATAAGTCAATTTGGATATATGTCTCCGTGCTTCTTGCATTTGGAGAATTTCATCGTCAGCATTGGTAGTGCCTGTTGACGAAAATTTTTATGAGAACGTTCGAATTCATAAAATGCACGCGAATCAAAATCGATTTTACGCGCGTTCGATTCAATACGATTTTAAACCCACAAAAAAAATATACATCGTAACCAAAGAAATACTTGCCGTAGATATTACAAACAGACAAATAGACAGGCAAATATACAAGATACAAACAGATGGGGATAAAGATCGATAATCACACAAACAAATCCTTCTAAAAAATACGAAAGCAAAATATTATGAGACAGAATTTTAATTCCAATTCGATGGCAGCGTAATTATTTATTCAATTTGAGGTGTCACAAACAAATAACAAAACAGAAAAATGAAAAAATCGCCATTAACAGGATAATTTTCAATCCCAGCATGTTCAAATTTCAAAATCATATTTAAAATTTTGTGCATATAGATTGCCTGAAGCCCGCAAAAGTTCGGAAATCGAACTTGATTTTGTTCATCCACATAACGACATATGAATTTCAGTCAATTTTTAAAAGCAGACAAAAAAGATGCAGGCCGAGAGATAAACAAAACAGGTTAAAAACTTGCACCACTGGATTTGAGCAACCAAGATCATATGATCCTGTCTTAAGCGGTGCTGTGTTTGAACTGTCGCCTTCGTATTCTCGTCGTTTCCTGCACTATATGTCTGGCATGCAGCTGCCAGACATCTCCAAAGGAAGTCTATTGCAACAGCAGCATCTGCAACGGTTCAGTTTGTGAAACAGATGGGACACGCGCGAACAGGGACTCTGCAAAAAGTACTCGTAGAATATGCGGCGCATTGGATTTTATCATGTCGCTGGAAGCCCGATAAACAACGAAAAAAACTGAACGTCACTTCTGCGACGTAGGACTGACATAGAATCCAGCAAGACTCGCGGCTTCCTCCAACGTGGTTGAAATTGGCCCGCATTTGCCAAAAATCGAAGATTTATTTTTTTGTTATTGTTGTCAATTGTTTTGTTGCATGTGTTTATTACTGGACTTTTGATTTTTTTTATGTATGTCTCCGCCGGTCGCAATTTTTGTGATTGAATTGCTCTGAATGTATTTGATTCTGCACCTTTGTTTGATCCGTGTGTAATTGTGTGTTTGACTTCTCACCCGTTCCTCCATACTTGACTTGTTCGTTTGTGTCGTGAAAAGAAAAAAAAGCAAAGGAAAACACTAAAATACAGGAAAAAATAAAGAAGTTTTGTCGCCATTTTTTTTAGCACAGCAAAGCCAGCAAATAGCAGCAGTGGCGACTGAGAGAGTACGCAAGTAGGCGCATTCCCCTTCATGCGGCCCGTGCTGTGTTTGGATATTGCTTGAAGTGTGGTCGTACACGGAACAAGCCAAGCCGCCTTATCTAGAGCGATTATGCCTGGACTCACGTGAATTCCAATGGCGTTTTTCGGACGGCATCTTTTCCCTTTGTTTGTTTCCTACCACGAAAGAAACATAAAAAAGGAAAACGGCAGAACGTTAAAGCAAAATGCATTAAAACTTACAAAGCTTCATAGTAATTGCGGAACTGAACCCTTGCAGATCCTGCTCACAATCACTTCTTTACCCTGCTCTTTTCAGATGAAATAATGAAGAAAAGATGAGAAAACAAAAAGCACCCAAACTATCACCAAATACACTCACACCAGTGCACAGTTTCCAAGCCTGAAGCTTCTGATCAAACGTCGCAATCCACTCTGATTGACACGAGATTTGTGTCGCCTGCACACAAACCCAAATTCTTGCGTCATTTTTGAGATCTCCGGTTGAAGCGCTGCCTTCCATGCAATCTGTACGCAGGAACACTGTTCCATGTTTGTTCTTTTTTTTGCTTGTTTCCTATCGCGAAAGAAACACAAAAAAGGACGGAACACGGCAGAATGTTAAAAAAATATAAAACTCATAAAGCTTCATAGTTGTAGCAATTGCGGCACTGAACCCTCGCTGCCAATCACTTTTGCAGATGAAATAGTGCAAGAAAAGACGAGAAAACAAAAGCGACAATTGAAACCAAAAAGACACTGTTCCGAGAGAGTAACAATGAAAAATGAACAATTCAAAAAGAACCAAATAATGTCAGCGAATACACTCGCACCAGTGCACCGTTCCCAAGCCTCAAGCTTCTGATCAAACGCCGCAATCCACTCTGATTGAAACAACATTTGTGTCGCCTGCACACAAGCTCAAATTCTTGCGTCATTTTCGAAATCTCCTGTTGAAGTGCCGCCATCTGTCCCTATATTCGCTCAACTGCAGCCAAAAAGCGGGTAGTTCCAGCTCGCTACATGTACGCATTTACGCACTGGTTCTTGCACCTTGCGGCAACTGTGGAGGCCTTTTATGCAAGAGCACTTTTTTCCACGGTTTCCGGGCTCGTTAATGAACCCGCCAAACCGTCAAAAACTGTGGGCCACTCCATTGAGACGATTTCAACAGTTGTTGCATTTTGCTCCGACGGTTATTGTCGAAATCATGTGGGCACGCTGGATAGCGCTATTTCAAGCATGCTTGGTGCAGAGCATGGCATGGGGGGCTGCTGTCACAATCGTCTTCTTTACGGTTATTGCAGATGAAATAATGCAAGAAAAGAAAAGAAAACAACAGCACCAGTGCACCGTTTCCAAGCAAAAATTCTGATCAAACGTCGCAATCCAATCTGATTGAAACGACATTTGTGTCGCTTGTACACAATCTCAAATTCTAGCGGCATTTTCGAGATCGCCTGTTGAAGAGCTGCCTTCCAAGCAACTTGTCCGCTGCAACACTGTTCGGTGTTTTCTGTTCTTTGTTGTTTACTCTAGGCATCAAACAAAGTTGCAGAATCGAAAACTTCACAGGAAATATCAATCAAAAAACTCTAGCGACAACTGGAAATCTCGAAAATGACGCAAGACTTTGAGTGTGTGTGCAGGCGACACAAAATGTCGTTGCAATCAGACTGGATTGATCAGAAGCTTGCAAACATATTTGGATGCGGTTTGTGTGGAAAGCCTTGTGTGAGACAGTGTGGTCACAGGTTGCTTTGGAAAGTTCAGAGCCACAAGAGGAATTGGGACAGACTGCGTAGGCATAGAAACACATTTGCAGCCGTACAACGCAAAATCTATTTTTTCGAAAGTCTTCACCACAGAAATAATTATTTCGACTTCTTTATAAAATCAAAAAATATATAATATATACATTTAAATATACGATTAATTTCTTGAATTCTATTGACCTATAAATATATTACTATCTACATGCCCATTTATTTCTTTCTTTTTTCTTATTCTTTTTTTTTCGTTTAATTATATCGCTTTCTTCTTTCTTGCTTTTGTCTTTCTTTCTATTAATTGTCTTATTATTTTTAATATTTAGTTTTTGCTTAATTTTCGAAATATAGTTTCTTTTTATCGTGTATTTTTTTTTCTATTTGTTTAAAAATTTTCTCTTTAGAAAAATAAATATATCTACGGATTGCTATAAAAATAGACAAGTATATAATCAAATTTAGATCATGTTAAATTAAAAGAATAATTAATTTCAAGCCAATCATAGAATATTTTTTAAATATATTATCATGACCTTAATATTACAAATTACAGAAATCGCAAAAATTTTTAAAATTAATAAAATTATCTCAATTCCGATCAAGAAATTCCTTCGAAACTAAAATTTCCGAATATTTTATATCGCGAAATAAATTTATAAGCAATTCTCAAAGAGAAACACAATCAAAACCAACTCCACACATAAAAAAACCCTCAACCTCTATAGAAGACATGTACGTCTCTTTAACGAAATATTTTTTATTATCTTGACGAAATAGAAAATTACCCGTATAATATTCCCTAATACGACAAATACAATACGACTTATATTCTATCATTTTACAGAACACATTATGAATCCCTCTTACACGAATCTATTGAATCCCTCTTACACGAATCTAATCCTATAAATACGTAGAATACACCCATCCAAATGCATAAACCTAATTTTAAATTATACTGCCAAATGCTAGCTTCCTTATTTTCTTGTGTACATAGATTTTTAATTATGTTGTGTTTTGTTTGGAAAACTTAGTCGTCATCCTTTACCTTGGGATTTATAAAGATCGATGATTTTCCTGGCTTCTCTGATCGTCTTCGGATCATCATGATCCATGAGCTGGTGACGTATCTTTTCGTTTTCTCATGCTTTATAAATATTTCGTGCACCGCGACTCTTTCATTCACGACTTGTGACATCACAGAGTGGAGCTGCATACCGCTTTGCAGCTTAGTGGCAAGCAGCAAGACCCAGGTTCCGAAAACCCGCAAAATCCAGAAGCCGAACATCTCCACCGTAAACATTCCAAAAGCGGGCCACTATCGGCAGCTGCAGCATCCCACGGTGCAAAACAAAATGGGGCCAATTGCTGGCCCAACTCGCATCACTTAGAGAGCTCACTCACTCGGCTAAGCTTGACGAGAAATTAAACAGTTCGTTGTTGCCAGAACCGGAAAATCTTCCATCGGATGGTCAAAATCGTCGAAGTGGCTTCGGGCATTCCGCTGAAGTTCCTTATGACGGCCCTGCAGCAAGGACCCTTAAATTCAGGCCCTAGACCCACTATCTGATCTCAGGCCCGAAACTACAATGTCTACATGCTCTTGGGATCCCCAATGCATCTTTCATCGGCGACCGTGATTCCTGTTTGGATCCGTCGTCCTCAAGGTCTCCCTCATTGAATTCAGCTCGCGCCTCGACTCCAAGTCTCGCTTGGCTCTGCTCTATCACAGATATTTGTTGCAAACGACCAACTCTGGCTGGGATGCATGGAACGTAGAAAATCTCCTTGATGAACAAAAGCCCCATATCACACAGCACAGCATGTTTTCCTGCTGCTTTTGACAGCCCCAGGTTCACAGATGCTCCGCACATGCCGAAAACCGTGGACTCCACACATCAAAGCGCCTTGCCTGAGGCGGTCTTTCCTGACCGGACGCGGATGTCATCTGACGGTTCATAAGCTCTCATCGAGACGTTAAGCATTTGGCTGGCCTGGTGTGTTTGGGGTTGTAGCTTTGCAGATGTTGGGCCATAGGCCCCGGGAATACTTAAACGCCGCAACTTCTGAAAGCAGCTGGTCATGGTTCAAGTCCTTGCGTTAGGAATCGGATGTTTAGATCACCAAACAAAAAAACCCTAGAACCTGGGGCTCAGTGCTTTGAAAGCTCGTAACTGACGATGGAACTTGGCAACTTCCGAGCCCCTTTTAAACCTACAGCCAAACTGAGACATGCTGACAATGCGGACGAGCAGAGTCGGATCCAACACCTTAAAGCTGACAGCGCAGAGCAGGGTCCTAAACTACCGGTTCTTCCAGAAAGGATGGAGATCTCCAGCCCTCGTACTGAGCCAGACTTCATCTGGATGCCTTAAGCTTCCCTTGCCCCTGCTATCGCTTGAAACCTCCAACCGTACGGTTTCTACCGTTATGTGCAAAAGGCACAACTATGCGGATTGCCACGGTATCTTCTGCTGCAATGCAGCTTATTGACCCGTTTCTTCAACAAAGGCCTCTGCTCCCTAACTCAGTGACCGCGCCTCTTGGTCTCGCGCTTGAGGATTTGCCCCGTCTTCTCCTGCACGGCGAAAGTGCCGGAGAAGGTTGCGGGCTTGCGTTCGGGGCCCCGGCAAGCTTTGAAGGAAAGGAGGTTTCGGGTTCTGTGGGATTTGCTTCGTATAGACGATTGTTGGGCTCTGGGCTTAGGGATTGGGGTTTCTGTGCCTGGCCTGGACCGAGTAAACCGTTGGCATTGCTGCATATGGTTGGTTGTCACAGCAATGAGAATCTTCCAAAAACCAGCTAAAGCATCCTCGTACAGCGACGCGAAGCGCCGGCCCAGCGAGAAAGCCCTGGGACCTATTGCCAAAACTATCGACAAGGCCTTCACCTTGGCCATCGCCGGGCTCCTTTGCAATGCCTCGTGCAATTAGAAGGAAGTCTGCACTCAGCCGCCCACTCCAACTCTGGCTGGATGGACTACGTATCTTGTTCAATTCAGCTACATGCGGCTACATACTGTTTCGACATGAGCAAAGTTTGGCAGGTGGCGCTGAGGTAGACACCTGTCTCAGATGACGCTCCTGGTAGAGCCGCGCCAGTAACGCCTGAATGGATGCCAGAACACTTACCGTAGTCGCAGCAGCAACTCACACCACCTTCTGAGTGCTGGTGGCAAATCCGACCACCTCCAACCATCGAAATCCAGCCTACATGCTCTGTTCAAGCCCCAATACGCCCAGCTCAGCACCCCAAGCCTTCAACTTGGGGCGGTAATAGTGGATGGCATGGACGTGGATTTGCTTGAAGTAGTTGAGACATAGTTCCTGTTCAGGGGCTTGTGGCTGCAGCAGCTGCTAATGTGTAAGTATGTTTTCCATTGGATTTTGATCAGGCACCGACTGGCGGGATGTGCTGAGCTTTAGGGATGGTTGTCACACTGCTTTATGTTCCATGCCATCTCACATTGCAGCTTGGGGAGATGCGGCCGCAGGTGTCAGCCCTAAAGCTAAACCCAAAACCGTTTGGTGTTAGCAGGCCTGGAAGGCACCTCCTGCAAAGCCAGCTTTTGGGGCGTGGTCACCTGGATGTGACAAGGAACTCCTCTTAAACTGTTGAGGTTTAGTTATCAGCGATGCATGGCTCGGAGCCTTGCGGCCCACTGCCAAATTGCGATACCTCAACAAAACACAGCCCCGAACCGTCTGAGAGCTTAGCTTCCATTGACCTACAGCCGAGGCTTGCTGAAGTCCTGAATGTCAACTGTAAATCCGCTCAGGGTGAAGAGTCTTCGATCGTTAAGGGTGCAGGGTCCCAAGGTCCATGGTGTTCCATTGCCAGGTCCAAAAGACGCCCGAAACCTTCATGCACTTCAGGACCCTGACTTGGCAGTGCGAAGATCTGCTCCACCCGATGTGTCCGCTCCTGCACATGGACCCGAACCACGCGGGGGCTAGGAGACGATGAATTGTGCATGGTGCCTTCATGAGTGTTCATAACAAAATGCTACAATAGTTTCCTTAAGGAGTGCATGCGTTATGGAATCTTTACACGAGAAACTTTAAGAGTAAGAGATGTTGAGGGATAAGCACTCCGTTTCCAAATGTCTGGGCCAGTACACTTCTAATGCCTTGCCTGGAAGTTGGCGTATGCGGCGATGGTTGCATCTACGCTGAGCCTCAGAAGCGCAGCAGCTGCAACATAAAAGTCTAAGCTAGTGGCTGCTTCTTCCGCTATGCAGAGGCTTACGTGCCAAGCAGGAATTCTGAATTCTCTTCTGGCAGTTAGAAAGAGTAAGCCCGCCACTGGATGGTCTCACTTCCTGCGGGTTTGCCTGGACATACCTGGCAAGTGTCCGAACAAACTCGCCTCAGGCCAGTGTGGCTCGGTGACTGCCTAGCTTAAGGGCCATGGCTTCAACTCCTGCATGGGCCAATCAGGGCGTCTGGGGGTTCAGGCTTCCGGATCTGCATGAGAATATACGGAGCACCGCACTCAAACAGCTTTGGTCAAACGGTCAAGAAGACCACCACCGTCTGCGTGAGGCCGTACCGATCGCTTTCCCACATCCGATGAATGTCCTGACCAGCGGTTGCAGCAGCAACGACTGTGACCTAGAGCGCCGCAAAACCTGCTTTGAAAGCATCCTACACTGTGCTGGATTTAAAATGGTGAACCGGATATGGACGGCTGTCGAAAAAATATGCCGTATTCCTGGGCTCCAAACCCTGCAGCCATAACTTATACTAACAGCTGGAAGAATAACATGGATCAGACACAGATATTCCTGCGATAACAAGGAAGCGTACACCAAAAAAACCCAACAAAGTATCCTTCGTGCTCGACTGCTGCTGCCGCGGCTGCTGCTGCTGCTGCTTGAGACTCAAACTCTGCCTGCGTGGCATCCGTCTCCCGCACGCTGCGTCCATCTTCGGTGAGCCTGGCTGCCGCCTACAACCGCAAAGGCCAGACTGTAATATCGAATTTGGGGCACTGACAAATCCCAAGTTGTTGGCAGTGACAGTTTTCATAGATCTGAGCAGCCGGCACGAAGGTCTGTTTCCGCAGTTTCTGCTCGTTCAAATTGAACCTTCCGTTCCTGACAAGCGTCTGAGCTGACTGTAAGGCTTTATGAGGCCGGACGTGTTCCTCTACGTACTGCCAGCGTCCATGTCTGTGCACAGCAGGCCAACTGTTCCCTTGTGGTGCAGCTGCGGGCTTCCGTCTCTCCTCCGAACTTTGCGCGCTTCAGACTTGCCCTTCTCAGACTTAGTAGGGTACCCCTGCGCACGCTGTCTAGATGTTCCGTGGTGCCCATGGTTGCGGAGGCCAACACCTGCCTGGAATCCCCTTCGGAGGGATTGTTGTGAGTCGTATGCCCTGCATGAATCGACCGGAAATCCAAACAACTGCTCCCAATGGCGTGGATCACCTGCCAAATGACTTCCCATACTTTCTGGAAGTACTAAAGTTCATGGGTTATCCGATGACTAGCTGACTAGCTTCAAAGATGGCTTTTTTTCAAAGTAGGATCTCCTGTTTACAGCCCCTCTGTAAGTATCCGTGAAACTCTTGAGGCTGCTGCAAGAGTGTAAAATCCGCCGGGAACAAGCTCTTGAACTCCTCCTGCGGATGAAGCTGTGAACCCTGATGGGAGCAGGCTTGAAGTTGCCGGCCTGTCCCTTTGAGTCGCTGGCTTTTGCATAAGAACGCACAGGAGCTCGGCAGAGCTGTTGGAGAAAATTTCAGAAGGAGACTGCGGATGCACGGACTATGGCTATGGGCAAGGACTTCACGTTTCACAGGGTATGTACTTGCACTGCCTGCCCAAGCTCTGTACCGTAAACTCTCAAAGTTCGAAGTATACCCGCCTCCAGTGCAGCCATCGTCTGTCCGACCACTCTGTCCTCGTGGGAGGTCTGGGGATGGCGTCTTGAATTCGATCTGGTGATCCTCTAGATCATTCCAGTTGGAGAAAAGGCCACAATCCCGGGCGCAATGCTGGACTGCGACCTGGTTCGGCTGCCCTTGATTCCTTGTGCATGCTTCATCAGGGTACGGTACCTTTACATGTCAGAGGTGCTTTCTGGGGGCTTTGAGCCCTGAGCCCTTGACCTAGACAGCCCACGTTGAAAGGAACTTGTCCGAAGTGCTTCCTTTTTTGTTGGAAGGGGGGGGTGGTGCGGGGAGGGAGAGGGGATGCTCCATCTGGCAGTTAGATAGCGCCTTGTACATATGGAGCTGCTCGATCAGCCAGTCCTCGGAAAGAGCTGGGGCTGTGTGCTCCGACACTGGCTTAAGAAGTGATTGCTCATGCTATCCGAACTCCAACAAAAAGCTGTGAAGGTCGCTTCTATGCCCAACCCCGGATCCCACAAACAGTGAAACCAAGTCTGTTGCAGCAAGGTTTCTTCCGCCTTCTTGTCGCTACCAACATCATACTGCAGGCTCTCCTTCACACCTCAGAAGACGGTGCATGCACCCACAAGCTGTCATGCACTGGGCGGAAGCAGGCAACATGCTTTGAGGACGGTGATTCAAGCGAGTACCTCTGCTGTAACAGGTATCATGCACACCCCAGGCTTCTCAAAAAACTACCTCTGGCAGGAGAAGTCTTGTGCAGGTCACAAACCATCTACGAAGCAAGCGGAAGTGGCCCGAAATGCTCGGATCATATCTTGACGCAAGATTGCAGAAACCCACATCTCAGGAAAGTGCGTGCATTCTGCCCCATCACAGCGTCGACATCGCGTGTCCAGAGGGAGTCAAAGCGATGCATGAAGACCTCGGAGGTGCTCGGGGTTTGGCAAGCCCTACAGCGCCGACCATAGTTGAACCAACTTCAAGTCCAGCCTGCTTGTTCTTCTTGTTCAGCTGAAACAGACCTTCAAGGATCCAGCGCAATGACGGGAAAAGGGGTCGTCCACATGCAGGAACCCTCGGGGCGATGCTAGCTCGGCTTTATAGTATACTGAGTATACCATGTTACGGATACCAAAAAAGACTCTATGGGAGATATCTCATGTACTATACGTAGTAAGAGTAGAATTAAATGAACACCGTCCCCGAGATGGAAGCGGCTCCCAGCTCTCAGCCGGGCACGGTGTTGGGCCAGCTTGGCAATCATCTCCTGCTGGCCAGCCTGAAAGAGAAAAGCGTCCCTTGAGGCCCTTCGCCCACCTCCGCCCGCTTCCACTCACATCTGGTGCTCAGGTCGCTGTGGCCCAGGCTGCCGACATCACGCCTGCAGAGGACTTGGACATACTGAGCTCCTCCTCGGACACCTCGGGAACACAACCATTTACCAAGAATTTCCCGAAAAGTTCCGGCGAATGGAAGACTCCCCAAAGCAAGTCTGTGAAACCTGGCCACAACGCCCCATACAGTAAATCCTTCACATCAGCGAATGGGGTCGGCGCTCTGTCCATATCGAGCTGGAGAATCACGAAGACCAATTCTTGGCAAAGACGGCTCCAAGACCTGGGACTTTTTGAAGTCAGACGTCCTCGTAGAACTTGAAACGATGAATTTCCCATACTTGAGAACTAGAACGACGAGCATTTGCCAAGGCACAGTCCATGGTTTAGGGTTTGGTGCCCGTTGAAGAAAGAACTGTGACGTAAAATTGTCTGCGCTAAGTTCTGCCCCAACGGAATGGGCATGGTAAAAGCATGGTCATTACAAGATCGTTTTTTGTGTCCAGTCCAGTTGGTCGTATGGGTACAGCACATCGGCACAAGGATGTCTTTGATGATTTCCGTGATTGATAGTGCTTGTGACTTACAGGTGTGCAATGGCCAAGAAGCGGAGCGACTTGGACTCATCCTCAGCATTCAACACCACACCGTAAACTCCGAAACCTCGAAAGCCAGACAAAAACGTCCCCCGTTTCGGCAGAGGCCAGAACGCCTGACCAGCCAAACTTTCTTTCCTTCTTCCCAGGAAGTCATTGGAATTTTCCTCCGATTGGCAGGCTGCGCACATGAACTTTTGCAAGGCGCGTCGCGAAATCCAACATAATGTAGCATCATGCCCTAACATTCTCTGTGTGTGTATTCCGACCCCAACCCAAACCAAAGACAGGGTTTGGGAACACGTCCGAAAGAGCGCTCAACCCAAAGACACCGCACGCTACTGCTAAGCTCCTTATCATCTTGAGCCGAACATTGTGAGTCAGGCTTTCTAGAATTCTAGACGATCAGATAACACACTACTGTGAAAGGGGAAACATCGTGGCTTCACAAGTGTGTATATGTATATATATATATATACATACACGCATATAAATATGTGGTACAATGATATAATAACATACACTCTCGACCACCTTGCTGGTCTCCGCCGCCCTGTCCAGAACCTTCATGTAACCTTCGTAATCGGGCCTTGGACGAAGAGATGAGGAAACGCTGCATTTCCAAAATCATTCAACTAGGCAAGATGCATTTTTTCGGCACAATGCTGGGGATTCCGGGTGTCGCTTCTGTGGCTTCAGGGTGGCACTTGGGCGCCGCACCACTTCGCTTCCTCCCCGAGTGAAGAGATCTCCTCCTGCAGCAACATTTTTTGGGCTTCGGGTACACACATTTTCTGCACAGAGAAGTCAACGGCAGTTCTTAAGCCCGGTAGTAGCAGTCGCAGTTTAGCACCAACAAACCGTAAGAAATTGCAATGCATAGCAACCAGTGATAATGTCTCTCGGCAGTAGTAGTAGTAGTAGTAGTAGCAGCAGCAGCAGTAGTAGTAGTCGTCGTGGTGGTGGTGGTGGTAATAGGAGGAGGAGGAGGAGCAGCAGTAGCAGTAGCAGCAGTAGAAGTGGTACTGGTGGTGGTGGTAGTAGTAGTAGTAGTAGTAGTGGTGGTCGTCGTAGTTGTAGAAGTAGTTGTCGTAGAAGTCGTAGTCGCAGTAGTAGTAGTAGTAGTAGTAGTAGTAGAAGTAGTCGTCGTCGTCGTCGCCGTCGCCGTAGCTGTGGCCGTAGCATTAGTCGTACTCGTCGTAGTAGCAGGAGAAGGAACAGTAGCAGTGGTAGTAGTAGTGGTAGTCGTAGTAGTCGTCGTAGTAGTAGTAGTAGTAGTAGTAGTCGTAGTAGTCGTAGTAGTAATAGTAGTAGTAGTAGTAGTAGTAGTAGTAGTATAGTAGTAGTAATAGTAGTAATAGTAATAGTAGTAGTAGTAGTAGTAGTAGTAGTAGTAATAGTAGTAGTAGTAGTAGTAGTAGCAGCGGCGGCAGCAGCAGCAGCAGCAGCAGGAGTAGTAGTAGTAGTAGTAGTAGTGGTGGTAGGAGTAGCAGTAGCAGTAGCAGCAGGTATGCGGTGCGCTGTTGACCAACGCTTTTGTGTGTGTGTGTGTGTGTGTTTCAGGTGTCTCTTGTAGTTATTAACGAAGCTGTCTCTGTCCCTCCCGAAAGTCAGTTCTGGCCTGATCTTGCAATTTTCGTGCTTACGGTTGTGGCACTCTCCTTGAGCTGATGCATAGGCTTGCACGGAAGCATCTACATGATCGGCCCCTTCAGTCAAGTTTTAGGATCTGCTTCCAAATCTTGCTTCTGGATTCTGGATTGTTGAACCACCGAGGAAACCGCAGCACTTCCCCAGCCACAGCACCAGAGCCTGCGTTGTCTTTGTGAGGTCCTCCGCGTAGCTGACCCGAAGGTCGTGACACACCTGCCGCTGCTGCAGGCCGTTCCTGTTTCAAAGGAGCTGTTCCCCTCCCTTCTCAGACAAGGCCGGCTTCCCTTAGTACCAAACCAATAACCAATAAACATACTCTTTGTCAAGCTCAAAGAGATGATGCCAGGAGATTGCAAAATAGCGGACTGCAGATTCCTGGCACCCTTGAGATTAGTTTGCAAGGACATGTAATCGCCGCCAGAGTGGCAACTTCCACCACGGCTTTCCACGCGGCATCATCGGAAGGGCTTGACTGAACTTGCTTGTTGTTGGTGGATAACAAGCACCTTCCAACGATCATGGCAATTTTCGCCCGGGAAAGCACCAATCTGAGTGTGCAAGCTACCTGCTACTTTCAACAATGCTTGTTCTGGCAGGGGCGTGACCGCAACATGTACTATGTCCACCAATCACTTCCGGAATAGAGCACAGCCAAGCAGCATTCCGGCAGCCCCAACATAGTCTGCCACAGGCTTCTCCCTGAGCAGCAGGGAGACCAACAAACAAGCACGACTCAGGGCCCAATACATAAGAGGCTTCAGGCCTCCTTCACCTTCAACCCTTGTGCGCTCAATACACCGGAAGCGAAGACCCCAGCTCTGTTTTCGGCCGTGCCTCTTCCGCAGGGTCGCAGCTCTAACATGATAACATTATTAGTCAACAACAGCTCTAAACCCCTACAATAAGCACCGAAAATCCCCCAAAGAATCCGCAAGGGCCCCCTGATCTTGGGCTCCCGCATTGCTTTGTGGGCGGCTTTGACAAAGCCTGTAACCTTCTCGGGATCGGTCAGCTCCTCGTCTTACTCTGTTTGTAGCAATGTAGCGTTGAATGCAGTTCACTGAGCGGTTCACTGATGGTACATGTAGGAAACTCGACTTAGAGAATGTCCTCCCCCAACGGTCTACCTGGGCAAGTGGCGTGGTTAGGGTTAACAAACCACCAAGCACGAATTTCAGCACTGGGGTCTCCTGCAGCATTCCCTTCCACATCGAATGCCAAGCAGATGCCATTTCAAATTGCAGTGCCTTCAGCAGCTTCAGTACCTCAGGTACACGATTCATGTCTTTCTTGAGCGTTTGCTACAGTGCTTGCGTGACCAGCCCCGGCCTATGCCTGGTGAACAAGAAGTGCTGAGCATGAAATGTAAGATGGTTTGAGCTGCCTGCCTCACAGTCGTAAAGCTTTGGCTCACCATTGCGACCTGAATTCAGCCGTCTTGCACCAGGTTGACAAAACACTGGGGAGGTTTGCGCCGTAAGTCGGCTGCTGACCGGGACTTCGTAGTCCTGGCAGTGATTGTTGCCACTATATTTGCACGCCTGCTTCGTGCAAGCGCAGCATGCTCGTGACTGGACACCTGCAACTTGCCCTACCGATCTTCTCAGAACTGGATGGGCAGCTAGCTCTGTATCCCAACTCTAAACGTAAACCCACCCAGAACCTCAAACCGGCACCATCCTCCGTGCACATGCGGAAGATTTGCAAGTTCACCGCGTTGCTGCAATTGATGTAGGGCGTACCGCCGCCCTGCAGTGTTGAGGAACGACCAGCGGCTTCACAGCTTGGCCGCAGGGATATCATAGTGAAACCGAAGCCCTCCACGTTTCTGGTGTCTAGTTAACACTTCCCAGGCCTCCAACAAACGGTTCGATTGGGGCCTCACTGGCTCTTTCACGTCGCCACCCACCGCTCTCACGCAAGCTTTTGTCAGCCGGCCTGGTCTAACTGTATGTGCGAACAAAATTCTCCATGGCCGTCCCTGGATGAATTAACTCTAAGCATGACTCCGCAAACCAGCAATCACACACTAAACCTCTGTACGACCATCCAAAAGCATGTCAAGCCTGCCTCTGCAATCTTCTTTTCCTCGGATCTCTCGCAATCCTTTATCTCCTCAAGCAGCTCCTTGTGCCAGCCGACCTGATGGCCTAAGACGCATGTAGCAGGTTCAGCTTTGGAGCTTGCAATGTAAATCCTGTAGCTTACAAACTTAGTTTGTGCTCTACAAGCCTGTTCATCTTCAGACCTTCCGTGGGACCTTCCCCAGAGACATCGCTTCCGCAAACCCTTCCGCGCACACAGTCCCAAGCCCATTTCAGGATTTCCACGTTTAGTTGACACACACCCTCTCAAGAAAAACTGCAGCTCAACTTCGAGTTTTAGAGACCATGGCTTTAGGTTGTGCTGTCGCCACTTTCTTTCCGCCAAAAGCTTGCATTGTATCATTCGCCTGCGGTTTTCGCTTTGCGCTAGCATTTCTTGTCGACATCGTCGTCGCTGCTGCTGCTGCTGCTTCTGCTGCTGCTGTGACATCTTGACTGCTACGAGGATCGCGCGCATGAACATGCGTGGGCACGGCGATGGTAACCTGTAGCTACTGCCCGACTTCTGCTGCTTGCGTTCGGAGTTGGAATTCAGCCACCCCTTTAACCATAAACCCCTGAGAAGCTCAAGAACCTGTCAGTACTAAAGCCATCCGAAGCTGTATCCACGCCAAAGCCTCCGGCTGCCTGACTTCTTGGGCAGGCCCCTCATGCAAACGTAATGAGAGGTTCTTGGAGCATACGACGGAGTAGCGTAGTGTACCGCGAAAATGCACGCTGGTAAATCAAAGCCTTGCCATGTTCTTAGCAACTTGCTGATCGACACTCTGGCGCTACGCTTGAGTTTCCCCCATTTCCACCGCGTTGTGCTGTCGTCCCAGCTCACAGTAGGGGGGGCACGGTCGACGGCATTGGGAAATGTCGGACTTGACCTCGCAAACGGCCAGATGCCTGCGAGCAGAGTCGCGAATTTCTTGCGAGGACGGCCGCTCTACCATCTACACACATCAGACCTGATTCTGGCCAGGCTGCCCCAGGCCGAGTCTTTGTCGGAGTTTTCGAAGCGCAGCTTGCGAAGGCTCATTTGCCTGGGGAGAAGAAGTCCGAACCCGGTGTTGACCCGCCAATAAACTTTGATGCCTACCCTGCAAAAGAATCGCCGTGAGCCCTGAAACCTCCAAACACTGGAACTAGAAACGAACAACCCCAAACCCTGACACCCTCAACCCTCAAAAACAGAGCTCCCAGACCTCGATGCCCTGAGGCCCGAGCCCTCCGTTGTTGAACTTGAAAGGCAGCATCCAGTGCAAGGCTGCTGGCTTCAGTGTGTTCCTTGACGTTTCCGGCTCTTACGAGGGTTCAAGGCGTTCTCTGGAAGAATATTCGGGGGCTGTAGGGCCGGGCTTTTCGAGGTTAGTGGCTTTGGGAATAGATTGCGGTGCTTTGGCCTGCGTAGCATAAGCAAGAGTGCAGTGAAGTGAGATGGATCGGCTGGTTCTCGCAAAACTCTCAGCCATCTTCTGCTCCTCCAAAGATGTCTGCAAGTATTGACACTGGAACAATGTGCTTCCTGGGTTGTCTGCGAGCAAGTTTGCTTTAAAACAAAGGTTCGCGATGTAAACTGGGGGTCCCTAAAAGCACACACGGTCCTTTCTAGTACCGCCTGAAACGGATGGTTCCTGAATAAGATAGGATATCGAAAAAGGATCCCAGCTTTTGAGACACTTCCGCAATAAACCTCCCAATAACCCAATGGAAGACAGGCGCTGCAGCCGAGCATCTCACCCTCTCGAACCATCATGCCAGATTTCAGCCGCTTCTGGTATTTCTTGATCACGTCATCCCAAATAGGGGCTCCGCTGTCGTCCTTCTCCGCCGAGCCCTCCAGCTCCAATGAAATCCTGGCTTGGAATTTAACGCCTTTAGACCTTTGGGTGTACATGGCTGCAACGAATTCCTTTTTCACGGTGAACAGAATGTTAAACCTTCAGCAGGTACAACCCTGCAGCCGACACCATCACCTGAAATGCTGAGCAAGAATCTCAGACTTGGCGTGCTCGAGCAAAGCCTCCTTCACGCATGACAAGATCATGGCGGTAGTTGTTGGCTCCTGACGAGCAACACTTCAACACACTCATTCCACACGATCCCCTAAACCGCAAGCAAGCCTGAAGAATCCAACTACTCCAAGAATCCAAACTACTAAAGCATATCACCCACGAAACGCAGATAAACCCCACCTCTAGCTACAATGGCCTCGGCACCAAGCCTTATTACCGCCAATGTTAACAACTTACAAGAACTGCATTCAAATCTCCAACAACCCGGAGAACCCAAGAACCTGGTCCAGAAGAACACTCAGACTCAGTCAAAGCCGAGAATAACAAACCCACCTCAAACTCCACCCAAAGGTCCAAGGATGTTCAGCGAAACTGTTAAAAGCCACCAGAGAGACTCCAGCGATCCTGTATGCATTAAGGAAAGCCAGAGAGGCTCATCCTTCTGAAGCCGAAAACCTACATTGCCCAGGGCCAAGGTAGCTGGCTCTTTGGGTACCAGGGCCGACCTTGCTCCTAGTGGTTTTAAGTGTTTTGTTGGGGGTATAAGAAGTTTGCGGAGATACTTGGATCTCAATCTGTCGCTTTATGAATAGGCCAGTAGGCCGACACTCGTGGCCTTCAGGCCACTGCTTTTGGTTCAGGCCCAAAGGAGCCCTAAACTTCGAGGTCTAAGCATCCTTAACAGGCGCCGACACCGCTCCTGCCGGCGGGCCGTTGGACCCACATCCACAAACTCTGGGTCGGATGCCTGCTCGTCCTTCGGAGCTTGTATCTAAGCTCTTTCGGGCTTCGGCTTAGGGTTTAAGGAGTTTAGGGCATACATTGGGGATTTGGCCTGAGGCTTTGAGTGCTGTGGCTTGAAGTAGGCTGGGGGTTTAAGTGTGCGGCGCGTCCTCCGCGTTCGAGTTCACCAAACCTCGGCCGTTGAGATGGGTTGGATTTCCGTTCCGAGGATTTCGGGGGCTTGGGGGTTGGTCTGAGTCGAAAGGGCTGAAGGCACTGGGTTTCAGCTTCCATCAGGCAGGAATGCTAACCCATCAGTCGCCAAGACACTGAGGAACTCGTCCAACTCGGCACCGCAGTGTGCTTCCAGAGTGTGGACTGCGCTGGCATAGTCGCGCTGCACAAGCCGCTGAAGGCGTCGTTGCAGCTGCTTCAGCTGAGGACGAACAAGACCCTCGCGCCCTCCAAGTTCCACGACGAGTTTGACAGTCTCCTCGTTGAAATTGAGCGTGCCAGCCCTGAGTCATGTGCAAAACAAACCCTTGTGCTTACACACAGGCCAGTTGCCAGTCCTCTTTATGGTACGAGCCGGTGCTCCAGATTTCTGTGCAACAAGAGTGCTGGCATGAGCTTTGCTGCCTAGGCCAAGCCGACTTTGGACAAGAACTCAGCAGAACCCTCATTGCAACACAAGCAACCAAGGACCAATATTGCCTAATTCGAAGAAGGATCACAACAACATGCTACAGAAAAAACACGGCTGCACGGTTTAAAAAAACACAGCTCATAGACGAGCACTACTACCCCAAAACGAACATGTTCGACTACAGGACATCAATAAGTGCCGATGCCCACGCCCACCCCCCTTCTTGCCCCCACCCCGCCCCCGGTCCCCTTTCAGGCAATGACGAGACACCAGGAACCCTCTTGCTAGGCACGTGGCCTTCCGCTGCCAACCTGCCCCTGCACATGGCTCTTCTTCGCCTGGCGGAGCCCTATGCCTTAAACCTTCGTCTAATCGTCGTTCCAAGGATAAACACACAAACGCTGTACACCTAGACTTGTACAGCCTGACAGCGCCACTCCTCCAAGACCCACAATTCTGAGCACAGTGCTCCCTAAACGCCCAAATCGGCCCCCAAAGTCCACATGGCCTGGTGCACGCAAGGCATGGGCGCGAAGGCCAGCATTCCAGTGAACCTCGGGAAGAGTAGCTGCGAGCTAGGAGCTTCTGCTGAGAGAAAGCCGCACCAGTTAACGAAAGCAGCTGTCCACAAGCGAAATGGTCTTCGCTTCGATGCAATGCGTTCGCCTTCTTAAAGGTTACACGCTTTCATCAATCGACCAGCCCCCCAAAGACCCCCAAGCACATGAGCCGAAAACCCTGAAGTCCTCAACAAACCCTTTGAACCGTAGACGCAAGACCCCACCATGCACCGAAATCATTTAAAGCCAACCAAACCTTTTACTCCTTTCAGGCCGGCGCTCATCGACGAGCCGCTGCCAGCTGCGGATGCACCCAAGCTTCAGCTTCGACTGCGGGCAAGGGCATGCAACTTGCACTTGAGGTGGTCCAGAAGACGTTCGGGAGATCCTTTGACGGAAAGCGCTTGGGGGGATGTATAGATGGAGGTTTAGATCATGAAGAGCTTCCAACCCGTCTTGCTCACGCAACTCCGATCCTAGACCCTCAACTCCAAAACCTTTCGCCGGACCCGGGGCCTCGAAGCCGCAGTACTTGGTCAGCAGGTGTATCACCTTCTCGTCAAGCTTCTCATCAAACCTCCGGATGCATAGCAGCATAGCTGGATAATCGCCCAATGATGCAAAAGAATGGTAGCATTGGCGCATGGCATATCATAGCTTTGTGTGCGTTGTTTGGAAGTTGAGCGGGCTGGGCGGTGTAGGACAAGAAAAAGGTTCTCGAGTCTTGGATGATGGGAGAAACACCGGGAAAATTGCAATCATCCCAGATGCAGTCGCCACAATGAGACCACAACGGTGATACGAAGACTACGACACTAGAAGAAAGTCTGAAAGCATTGCAAACACTTATAAACCCTCATAAATTTTAAACCTCCAAGATTCTTGGAAGACTTGCTGCCAAGCCGCCAAGCGAGCTCGTCTTTCGCATGCTGGTCTTGCAACTCGTTCCCTGAAGTCTGTCCTGGCTGAAAGAAACTCATCCCCACAAGCTTTCGCAGGTACCGTACCTGTTCGATAGAGCATGCTGTAGTATACTTCAAGTACATACGGATATATACCGTATACTGTAGAACATAGTCTCCTCTCTTGGACATAGGCACCCCTTCGATCGTGACGATTTTCTATTGAGCTTACAAAGTCTTTCTGATCAGCTGGTTTCAAGCTCGCAAAAAGACGAGCTCGTACGTGCATAAGCTACATACGTGAAAATCTGGCAGGCACGAGCCAAACATGCAACAACACTGGTACGCGACGTTGATGATACTGGTCGGGGTGTGATGATAATGGTGCTACTGGCAATCATCATGACACTGCCATACAGCCCGACAGAGCGTAGACTCCGAGAGGCACAACAAGCTGCGAAAGCCCACTGCCCCCAAAGCTGGCTCCTGCTGGCTTGACTTCATCAAGCGATGCACAAAGCGAGGCCAGTGCGGAGCCACTCGTGGCATCTGCCCTCAGCACTGCTTCTTTCGGGGTCTCGCCGGCTGAGGGGGTTTTCGGGATCTTCGGCTTCGGGGTTTTTGTGTCGACAGCAAAACTGTCTCTGGCGCACCCTCCGGCACGCAGCATCTCTCGCTCCCTTGACCAAAACCCGGCCTGGTTCGACCCTGCAAACCTCGCTTACCCACCATTCCTCACACTGTGACGATCCTTAAACCTGGGCCCTGGGCCCTGCACCCCCGCAAAACCCCTGAGCGACAACTAAGGCTCTTACTCGGCTGCGAGCCCATCCTGCATCGCATTTCGGGCTCAGGGCGTAGGCTTTAGGGTGCTGAAGCCTAGGATTTAGGGCTGGGAGTTTCGGGTTAAGAATTAGAATAATACACATGATGTCAACTCGATAACATTCCAGTGAGTCTAGATAACTGCAGTGTAGTTTCCGTCACATTGTGCAGGTACGTCATTTTTTCCAGCTGATTTCTTCGTTTATCGCGATTCTGTGCTCAAGCTTCGCGTTGATGTCTAGAATATTATGGACTTTCAGAGTTGCACAGCCAATGTGCACAACAAACTCCACAATATGGAGTTTTTCAAAACGGGATGACAATGTCTCTTCAAACATGGCAGGGCTTCCGTCGCGCTGATGGTCGAATCCAAGTACCAAGTGCATGCCGTCGCGAAGGAAGCAATCATGCTATCCCACCTAGCGGGCAGGAGGTCTGCTTGAATTCTCCAGCATTTCTTTGCAAGATTTCGTTCAGGGTTGCGAAAGGCCTCTTCGACCCGACCCAAATTTCATCAACCAGACAAGACTGGATGAGACTAGGCAAGATCAAACCATCCTGAGCTGAGCTGAGCAAGCGGAGGGGAACTAGTCGCTCTAAGCGAATCCAAGCTGGTCTAGCCCAACTAACCTGACCCAAACTAGACCGCACTGCGCAACTGCTGGCGAAAAGTCTGTCTGACGACTGAGGCCATCGCTCGGGTGGGAAATGCAGCTGCTTCACGCGCGCTTCAGCCTCGGAGCCGAACCAGCCCAGGCGTTTGAGCAATATAACCCTCCACATGTACGCCTACATATACGCTTTGTGTGTGCGTTGTTTTCGGGTTGGGTGGTGCAGGACTTGAGAGCTGGAAAAGGTTCTCGAGTCTTGGATGACGGGAGAAACACCGGGAAAATTGCAATCATCCCAGATGGTCGACAAGATCATACCATCCTGAGCTGAGCGATGCAGCTCACCCACTGGAGTGCACAATAAATAGGGTCTTGTGTATGCCATACACCCACTTCGCATCCAACACTTTTACTCGGTTGGTGCAACAAGGTGGTGCTGGCACTCTTGGTTGCCACGGTTGAGCTATCGGGGTGAGGGTTTAGCATTGGATGTTCGAGAACTTTAGGTCAGGTTTCCAGCACGCTACAGCCACACTATAGCATCTGGCAATAGAACAAGCCACCAAACGTGGACTAGCGTGGACTATCGCACTCGTGTCGGAGAGCTGCTGGGTGCAAGGTCATTCAACCACCTCTAACCCTAGTTACCTCAATTCGTAATTCTAGGTGTGTTCGGAATCGCTGTGGGATGCCTTGGGCTGTGCCTCACAGGGTCCACAGCAAGACGCAGCCACTGTGGTTCCAGAGAGAAACTTGGAGACCGAGATGTGTTTCTGCAAGAAGCTTTTCGGAGTGCAAATCCAGGCTTGCAAGTAATCAGAAGTCCGCGCCTGTAGCAGGAAGCAGCGGAGGTTGTGAGACTCTAGGTGGCAACGATTGAAGGGTCAGAACGTCGTTTCAGGCGGCCAGGGGTGCCCAGATTCCCCTGGTCCCTGATGGTGTGTATCAGGTTGCTTCAGGAAACAAGTCCCACTCGAAGCAGCAGTAACAGTTTTGGTCGGACATGTCACGCTGTGTGCAAGCAAATCATAAATTCAGCCTATACCCTGATGCTAACGCTTTGCTAACGCTTCCTGGTTGCCAGCAAGATTGTTCTGCGGAGTGGTCCCCTTCTCTTGATATCTCTTGTCATGGCTGTGGTCAGTATCACCCCTGTTGGCACCGGGTAACAACTGCAGGAGCGTGTATCTCGAAAACAAATTCTCGTGCCCGAGGAGTCCATCAATCTTGGATGGGCTCTGGAGTCTCTGTAGTTGACTCACAGGTACCATTGGTGGTCTGCGTGTGCTGGGCGTGGTTTGGGTGGCCTGTGCAATGGATTTCCCCTAAAACGAACCCTGAGCACAAATTACCTTCCAACTTCAGCAGCATGCCTGAGCGCATCAATGAGTCAACTTGCGTGCTTCGAAAATCTGAGACCTGGCTTCAGCTAAGCTGTTTTCTGATATGCTCAGCATAGCTTTGGCTTTATAGCGCCCTCTTTAAACATTCTGTGTACCAGGGTAAGCGTGAGGTGATCAAAAAGCTTAAACAAAGGATATCTGAACTCATGTCATATTTCTTTGTCTCCAATTTTCGGCTCATTATGTGCTCAAGGTTGAGCACGACAAACAGCTTGTCGCACAGTTGACTGTCTCTGCTTGCTGTTGAATATCTAATATAGAATGCTTTATAATCTTGTCAAATTCAAGCATTTATTGCACTATACTGCCTCGATGTACTCCAGTTTGTTGACACCCTAAACTCCAAGCAATGCTATACTAATGTAGTGCTCTATGCTGCACCAATGAGGCTGCCCTGAAGGGCCAATACGGACAAGAGGAATCCACAGTGCACCCCTTTGGGAACCGGGCATGGGCCATCTCTAGCTCCTTCGCTTTGATTTGACTTTGCAACCTTTGGAAGAATTTGGGGAGTTTAGGGTTTAAGGCCTTAAACTCTAAACGGGGCTTAAGGTTTAGGGCTCAGGGTTGGTGTTCTAGGGTTTAGGGTTCTGGGCTTAGGATAGCCGGCATATGGGGCTCAAGGCATACAGTGAGCGTATAGGGTTCAGAAGCTGTTCGAGCATTTTGGACTTCGAGGTCTATACTACGGATATCTACAGCTTCAGTTCCCCTAGAACTTTCATTCGTGATGCGTCGCATGGAGGGACTAAAAGCGTTTCAGGATGTCTGCCGATTGAGGTGGTGAAGTTTCGGAATGTACGGATATTGTTGAGTGCTGCTGTCTTGCACCACAAGTGCACGATAATCCCTGTCCAGTGTAGTTGTCTGAATCCGACAAGGCAAGCGAAACAGCTCAACTGGACTGGCGTCCAACAATAACACGAACCACTGCGTGAGATAGCTCTCAAACTCCGCGAAGCGCAACAAGCTACCGCTTCTTCTTCTGATTGGTCCACATGCTGCAAGGTGCCTTTGTATTCCTCGAGAATACATCTCCAACCCAAGCCCAAAACTCATGGTTAACCCCAAGGCCTCGGAACAACAGCTTCTTCCATCAATCGTGAGACCCCGAAACTCGCCGTGGCTTGCCTGTATTTAGCACACAAAGGTTTTAACGACTACACGCAGCAAACAGCATTCAGCATTGGGGTAACTTTCTCGCTGCAGGCGGACAACACGCATGCTAACTAGTCGCCGTGGGTTCGGGTTCAACACCCAAACATGTCCATCAGCATACCTCAATTTTGTCTCCGCGCTTCCGCAGCCACGCATGTCAAACACGACTTGAGCAGCAGTTTTCAACTGGTTGCAAAACAGCCATCAATCTCAAGCAGGATTCGGAAATTGCGAGGCTCGTGGGTTCGGAACTGCACATGCCATCACCGTGTCCAAACAATTCGCTGGGAGCACGACTCATGCCGCAAGAAGGTGATCTGTCCATCGATGTCTCGGAACCTTGATCATAGCATGTCTAGGTTCAGGGTTATGATGCTGGGGTCTCAAACCGTCATAGACTGCTTTGAGCTAAGAAATGAACGACCGAGAAAGAGTGTTCGAAGGTCTGCGAACGGCGGTGAGTTGTAACATTGTACCCGCGCGATTCGGCTATATTGTGCCCGCGAGCGAGAGTTTGGTCAATGGCAAGAGATGTAGGCCGCCAAAGCCGCAACCCGCAAAGGAATGCTGGCTGGCAAATCTACAACCACGAAAAGGAGATTTTACTCAGCAGACTATAAACTCTCAAACGAATGTCGAGATGTTGGCAGACAAGCATAAACCTTGAAAAACACTTAACGGAGACGTTGCTTAGAAAAGCCGTGATCTCAACATAGGGAGGTGTTGCTTGGCAAACCCTAAACCCTAAACGGAGATAAAGCCTGCCGAACCTGAGGCCTCAACAGCAGATTTTGATTGGCACACCATAAGCCCTAAACCTTAGAATGCCAAGCCCTGAACGGAGAAGCTGGGGAAGCATAAACATGAACAGGATAAACCCAAACCCTGAAAGGTGATATTTGCTGGCAAACACCAAAAACATAAACGAACAAAAGGATATGTTGCCTGGGAAATGCTAGCTGCTAGACCCTGAAGCAGGGTTGGCAAACCCCAACATCTGGAAGGACATGTAGCTTGCCAAAACCCAACACCCTCAAAACGGACATTGATGGCCGAGCCCTCAAACTTCTCGTCACTTCACTGGTTGAGGTCCCGGGGTCCAAAGCGAAAACGTAGTGTACGTGCAACCCAAAAACCAACGTTTACTATGAGCGCCAGCATGCACACAAACAAACTCAGCAAATCAGAAATGAAATGCAAAGAAGGGAACTAGAATCGGCCTTCACGGTGGGCCTCAAAGAGCAACAACAAGCCTTACGCATCTTCCGCGGAAAACGCAAATGCATTCCCGCGATCATTTACCATGGTGTCGGGCCGGGGTTTTCGCCAAACAAACGCTCGGCCATGGGCTCGCCTCTTTGACCAGCACTTTGCGGCATGGTGGTTGCCGCCCACGAAGCAATTTGGATGCTCCACCATCGTCCCAACAGAGATTGTGGAACTCCAAGAGAAAGTCAGGAGACTTGAAGCATTGATTCAAGTTTGAACCAGTCACCGTTCTTTGTGCATTGCCTGCACAGTGCAATCAAAAAACAAGCCAGCTTTGTTGCACCTCCTACAGCAGCAGGCTTGTGACCGTCACAAGTTCTCTTTGCATTCCATCAGGGATTTGTTGCTGTCTCTGCAGACGTTCACTCACAACTGCCTGCACTTGCCGTGGCAAACCGCCGTCGTTCACCCCGTGCGGGGTCACTGCAGAGGCGATGGACATGGCGCACCAACAATGGTCAGACTTGGTGGTGGGAATGGTTCGAAGTGACCCGGGCTTGGCTCCTCAGAAACGACAAACAACAGCGCATTCTTACCAGCAATGAGGAGCCGCCTGCTCCTAGAACGAAAAACGCGATGGACATGGCGACTGAACGGCATTGCATTTTTCCGAAATACCGGAGATAAGGGATCAACCTTTTCGCGTTCAAGCGAGAACTTCGCGTGTTTTTCGGCATGGGGTTTCGCATTGAGGGTTTAGCGAGTGTGGTGCATAATACGTCTGGAGCATAAGCCTCCGAAAGGGGGTTATGTAGGTGTAGGATGTTGCTTTGGTGCGCACTTCGGGTGCCAAAACCATAGTCTTGATCATTCTTTTGTGCAGTAGTGCCAAGGGCTCAGCACAACATCAGCAAACCTGACGCCTGCTGCCTGCATGCTAGTGACTTTCTTGAGTTCTGAGATTCCTGCTGAAATTCGTTCAATTTCTTGTGAACCTGGCCGCGATGGAGCCATCCACAAGCTGGCAATCGGCCACTCAGTCAGAACTGCTCACGTATCAACGCTACATCGAGCGAGGGCCTCCGTGAGGCCTGCCACCAGTCGGTCGGAGTTGGAGTTCTTGCCCTCTGACGTCACGAGCGGCTTTAGGCCAACAGCAAACGCAACTGGCACGTACAACTGAGACCCATGACCATAAACGTCTCGTCCAGGTCTTTGGCCTTGGAAGCATGTGGCAAGTTCGGGTCAGGCAGCGCGAAGCCATCAGTCCAACAGCAATCCAGATTGCACTATACAATACTCCTGCAACTATAAGCTGTGTTATCATGAAGAAAGGTTTTCCTTATAGCGCAGAACCAGCCAGCATAGCAAGGTACTGTAAGCCTCAGGCTCGCTGTCTCGCATGCCTCTTCATGCTTCGCTGCACCTGAGGCTCGTCGTGTTTGTCGTCGTCGTCGTATTCGTCGTCGTCGTCGTCGTAGTAGTAGTAGCAGAAG